>JAVQIZ010040498.1:0-22150 GCA_036023535.2 Galaxias brevipinnis | reverse complement strand
GGGGGGTGGGGTTAAACTAATACTCGCACATGCACATACAATTACATTCACAGAACCAAATCACATTACAACACACACTCCCCAGGCCTTCCACACACACACACACACACACACCGCGGCATTCTTCCCAGGCTGTTGCTATTTTTAGATGCAGGGACACAATTACGGTGGGCAAGGCTGGAGTCTCTGGCACCTGAGAGGTGACGGAGCTTTGACAAGCCTGAGCTGGGGGGGCAAAAAGAGAGGCAGGATTGAAACACAAGGGGGCTGCTGAGGCGTCGCCGTGGTGATCCAAGAGATTCCGTGGAGGCGTCTGTCAAGGGGTGGGGGGGGTCTTGTGATGTCGACGTGTCTCTGTGTGCGGAGACCGTCAATCTTGAAGGAGTCGGCAGATGAGTGTGTGGGGGGGAGGTGAGTGTGTGGGGGGATGGGGGGGGGTGCTGGTGGCTGTGTGGGGCTCCTAAGCAGGCGTCTCCTTTCATTTGGCAAAGGCGGGACAGATCCAGGTTAGTCTTGCAGCACAGTCACACGGAGAGGAAATAGTTCAAAGGCAGGCAGACCTCATTCCGAGACATTAAAGCACATCATCACTCGAATCCGTGACGCATAATTTAGTCACACGGTCGCTAATATGAATGTCTCGAGTAACGTTAACACTCTAATGAACTGTGGCAGGACAATAGAGAATAAATAGAACATTCAGGTCTGCTTTGTAGTGACGTTTCTCCTAATGCCACTCCCAGTGAACACTGGATGACTTGTTGTGCCACACATTGATGGTCTTTAGCTCTCAGGCACTTTGACTAAGTAATGGTACCTTGAAGCACCACAGTGCAGCCTACAGTAATATGCTGTTGAGTTGCATCTGTTTGAAACCCAGAGTTTTCTATGCAAATGCTCTCTTTTCACGAACGTCCTTAAAGACAACAATGTCTCATAGAATTTGTTATGTAGTAACATAAAAGAAGAAAATGATTGTTCATTCTGTTATGGAAATTCTCTATATTAAACACAACGAGACCAAATAATAAAGAATTATGACCTTTGCTATTCTCTAAACAAGACACAAATCTTTCGTTTGCTACATGCAGCTGTTTAACTTCAAGCAGTTAAAACGTCAATCAGTTTATAGAAACGCTTCACAGCTCAACAAGTCGTTCAGTATTCTGCTATTCCAATTCCAATTCAATTCTCTCTGTTTGGAATCAACACCTCACTAAGGACCACAACACAAGACCACAAGGAGCCATGCTAAACAGTGTCTCTGGCCTCCAATCGGGACCACACAATTTAGAGCAGCACTACCTGTTCCAGAATGTTCCCCCGACCCTTGATTTGTAGTTTGATTTACAGTTCCCTAACTCCCGGCCAATCTCAGCCATATTGCTAAATCAATAGCGCCATTGACGAATGCGTCCGTTGACAGATAGGGCAACGGAAGTCACCTGAAAACATTTGGTTGGCTCCTCTTCAGAAATTCATTTGTACGTAGGGATGAGGAGATTCTCTCGGGTTCAGGAAACAGCTTCCGGTCGAATTAAGTTGAAGATGTCCTGAGAAGGGGGTTGAACCAGAGTTCACGACAAAGAGATACATGGGTAGCCCCTGCATCCTGAAGTTATGAGCAGGGGCTGGGGCTAAATTATGCACTGAAACCAAGCGGCCTGTTTCAGGGGGTGATGCTATCATAGGGAGTTATGGGACGCGTGGGGAAAAGTAAGGTACGAAAACAGCAAACAAACAAACTCGGGATCTAGGTGTGCAATAAATTGAATATGATATACAATTACAATTATTATTATGTGGTAAGATTTATCAGGACACTTTGACAGCTGAAGTTCTCCCCTTTTAGGTATTGCGGGCAAACGACATTTTAAAAAATGGAACTAATTAGGTTCTTGCAACATGATCTTAGACCAGGAACGATAGGCTGGGGACTCCCCTTAACAAAGTGTATCGTGTAATCGCCGGAACGCGAGGACTGAAAAGAGCGTTCCAAACGACACACACCCACACGCCGCTCACCTTTAAATCGTGTCACCAAAGACATCGTTTGAGGGATGCCACCCTTTAATGTCAAGCTCTTTCAGACACTGCATGTCCTCACTTAGCCAGCGAAAGGAGTTAGCGACTAAAGAGGTGCAGACAAATCTGCCGTGAAGAGCTTGACTTGAGGAGATGACAGCTAACTCCCCCCCTGAGGAGCCCCACAATACATCACCGGGGTTCGGCGGCTGGAGGGTTTTCAAACAGCAATCCAATATCTTCACAGTTAACAGCAGCAGAAAGCTACTAGTTCAAAATGAGTTGGCAGAAATGAAAAAGTTATAAGGTTAACCTTAAAGTTTGGGGTTATGGGTTCAAAACATATTTTTGGGGTTTGTATGTATCTCAGAGCTTGGTGGTGGGTTGCCAGTTCTGTTGTGCTGTAAGTTCTTCTTGGTTTTACAATGGGCCCTTGGTTACAATGGGCCCTGGGTTACAGAGTTCCGCACCAAAGCCAGGTCTCACTGGTGTGAATAGAGGTTTGGCTTTGTGCTAGGGACCAGAATGATTTCAAAAGAACCTAGCTGTGGAGACGAATACATTTTATCCTAAAACCAAAATGTACCATAGAAAATAAAAATAAAAATAAAATAAATATGGAATTGTACAGATCTGATTTCTGAATTATTGAATGGGGTAACTATAGTAACTATTCACTTTTTTCTCAGAAAGTGATATTTCTATTGATTTTGTCTTGAATATTTCAGCAGAGCAGGGAAATATGTAATCCCTTTAATAGACGGCTAAACACAACTTTTTACAAAAGGTTCAACTGCTAGCATTTTTCCAAAGCATTTTATCCACAAATTGACATGAAAAGGACTTGGCAATGCATGTAGGCTTGTCAAAACGTTGGTCTCTTTCACAGTGTCAATGGCACCCGCATAACAAATCCACTTGCCGGTTGGTAGCGTCAAAAGAAGGAGTCCCGAAACCCTATCAAACGTCAAACACTCATCTGTTTCTGTCCCACTCACTCTTTACATGCCCTCCAATGGTGAAACGTGTGTGTGTGTGTGTGTGTGTGTGTGTGTGTGTGTGTAGATGTAAGAGCATTCAAGTATGTGTATAAGAGTGCATGACAGAGAGAGTGACTAAAGAAAGCGAGAGACAGAGAGAGAGAGAGAGAGAGAGAGAGAGAGAGATGGGGGGAGAGACAGAGAGAGAAGGAGGGATGCGAGGATATAGACTGCACCTTAACTGAGCCGTCAGAATCATAAAAGCATCTTGGCAAGGAGAGCTGATGGCTGCCTGACAGACAGCGTCTTCGATTGTTTGCCGCTCCACGAGTTCATCTCCAGATTCAGATGCATATCAAAAGCAGAGGTCATAGACGCTCTTTAAGGTCATCAATCACGCGAAGGTAATCTGGGTCGTACCTCAGGTAAATTGTGTGTCTACCTTTTTTTCATGATATTTCTATGGCAATGTTAAATGAAAAAATAATAAAGGTACACAGACTAGGCTTTGGACTTAGCTCACTCTGTATCATCCAGAGACACGCCGAGGTATGACAACTAGTATAGAACCAGGCACAGCTGTTTTTTTTGTAAATGAAGTAAAAATAATAATGAAATACTCCAAGCTTAATAGACATTTGCGACCAAATTGGTCACAACCAGTTATTGAAACCACATGCACATTTAACATTTACTAGCCTCCTAACATTTACAAAACAAAGCAGGACCATGCTTCTTGGTGTGTAACTGCAACCAATGACCAAATAAAAGGGTGGAGGAAGGCAGAGAGAGACAGACTCCCAAGAGAATGGCACCAGTTTGTATAGCCTGGTGCTGGGCAGTACCTCAAGGACTGGAACTAATTGGGGCGAGATGAACTTTTCAGGGGGGGGGAATACAAGGACCCCAGGCACTCCCCACATCCTTGGATCGGTGGCATACGAGAGGCTGGTTTCCTCGCCGGGCACTAGAAGTGATTACTACCTTGTATGCTGTCATCCCACTACCAAGGGCCTTGAGGACCAGAATAGATGCTGGTGAACTCACTCCGAGGCTATGATGACTGCTCAGATGAGTATTTCTGACACGCCCGACTGGTAGTTGTGACGCGTAAAGCTTGGACGTCTGTGAACGAATATCTGACACACATATGAGGAGTGAGCCAAATGTGGGTACATAGTAGATTGCGTTGTGGTGCCATACCTAATGCGTCTCAAATCTTTTGTTTGCTCAGTTGCTCTAAAGACAGGTGGCGTCCTTGCATGTTGGAAATTAAGACAAATTATCTGTTATCTGTCAAACTCTCTCTCTGTCTCTGTCTCTCTCTCTCTCTCTCTCTCTCTTTTTTCTCTCTCTCTCTCTCTTTTTCTCTCTCATAAACAAACATTTAAACCCTGCTTATTCTGCATTTTCCAGAGGGCATGTATCATTTGTCCTCAAGCAGTGTCTTGTTTATCTCACTGCTCTGTTTGTGTGTGTGTGTGTGTGTGTGTGTGTGTGTGTGTTTAGAAACACAGTGTGTTGTGCTTTTGAGTTTGTGTATAGCTCTGTGGGCATGGTGCCTTTGTGACTGTATCCTGAATCATTAACACCACCTCACAATGTTGACAATCTGTCAATCTCAGCGCTAAACAGTTGTTTGTGTCTGACAGGCTTTTGTTGACATGTTGGTCTTTGCTGCCATCGATTTGTGTTCTCAATTGGATTATTGAAAAAGTGTTAGCCTGGCAGCACTGGAATCAACAATACAACTCATTCAACAGCAAATAGTTTGCACTACCACAAGATTACAATGTATCAAATTGTCCAGCACGTGTAACTTGTATTCCTAAAAACATGACCTTGAGGCACACACACGATTTTTCCTGCATATTGTAAGTGTATATTTGACAGAAACCTAAGTTGGATGTTTGCACCTGTCAAACAAAATCTATATACATTTTCTGGTTTACGTAACCAAGTTTCACCTTACTAACAAAACATTCTTGTAGTGTATTACTCAACATTTATATTTGATCCACACAGAAAGTTCCTTATGAGACCAGTTCTCTATTTCAGAAGGAAATGTTGTGCTACAATACAAAATAGTCAGACATAAGTGCTATTAAAAAACAACAGACAGATTAAGTATGGCATATACATTTAAAAATATACTGAACCGCTGATGAAAACCATTGGGACCTGTAAAAACAAGATAGTCAAATTGGTTACATCCCAGTGAGAACCAGAGCCGTCTCTTTAGAGCAGCGGATGTAGAAGAGCTGCTCTTCCTCATTCTGACGGTCTCCTCCTATTTCACTTTCCCTCTTCCTCGTCTGTCTGTTCCCAAGAGGCTGACAACAGCAGGGCTCATCCAGGATGCTGCTGGCATTCAATATCGGCGTAGATAGGAAGCATGCCATTTCTAAATGTGTCATTTGCCCAGGGAAAAGTGATGGTTAGGTGTGAATTCAAGTCTCAGACCCTGGCACCACAATGGACTTGACAAGGGGCAGGTACCGCAACACACTTCACCTGTCAACAGCTAGACTAGGTGACACAAGACAGGCAGACAGAACCTGAGTGTGTTAATTCCGCATGGATGACATGTTCCAAAAAAATAGCTTTTCTCATGTCTGGGACAGATTGTCCTTTAGAATGTGTAGTATATACATTTTTTTTGCTATGTTTTTTCACTGTCCACTGAGTCTCCAGCAAAAAAAACGACAGACCTCCATTATAGGGCAGCATGAAATAGTAAGAGTAATACTAGCACTAATTGCCTACCTGATCTTCTCTCCATCTCTCTCTCTCTCTCTCTCTCTCTCTATATATATATATATATATAAATCTATATCTATATCTATATCTATACATATATGTATATATATATATATATATATATAGATATAGATATATATATAATATTATGCCCAGCATATCAACTTTAATGTGTTATCGGGAAATCCAATCCATACTATATATTTAGTTCATAATCTCATAAATAGTCTCCTACATTTTGCTCTTTTTTCACAAGTCACGAGACAAGCAGAAATCCATACTTTACAGTTACAGAAAACATTAGACAAATATACTGTGCATGAATTCCTTTCCTGTGATGAAAGATCATATGACTTACAGAAATCTCTACCACTATACATGTCCTAAAAGGATGTACCAAGGACGTATGTTTCAATTTAATTCACAGTAATGAACGCAACGGCATTATTCAAATGAAAAAAGGTGTCCTTCACTAGTACACCCGAGACAAAGAATCACCTAAATCTAGTTTAGCGCTCCTCTCTGTCTCTGCATTATGAGACCGATGTGGCAACATAAAAGGTACTGTGGTAGATGTGAAGACTGAACACTCCAGGCACATGTTTTACAATCCAGCATGTTAAATACAATCCTTTAATTGACAAGCCCAGAGAAGCAGCCCCAGAGTGTGACACTAATGTGGGTGGAGCTAGACAGCAATGCCATTCTCACTGGATCTCTGGAAGGCATATCCAAACTAATTACACTAGAGGAATACATTAGCTAAGTCCTGAAGCATGGAGTGGAGCAGAGGCAAAATTGTGTGTGAGCCAAGCACACTGTAAATGGGTAGAAATGCCATGCCAATACATTGTAGTTTGATGGAGCTGCCCCCCCCCCCCATCCCCTCCTCCCCCACAAGAAAGGAATCCTAGGGAATGTTCTTGATATCATCCCAAGGGTCTATCATCTATATCAATCTACAATCTGGCATATCTACTTCAACTTCGAAAAGAGTATGAACAAGCCAGAACGTTAAACCAAGTCAAAGAGATGAAAGTCCAAAGGAATGTAATTTAGGGACATGTTGCAATACTACGTCTGTCTAATCCGAGACAGAAGTCGATACCAGTAAACCAAGTCATGGAAAGGTCAAAAGCCAGGATTTGATCACCCTTGTTTGTAACATTCATCCCAAAACAATCAACGTTTAGGTAGATGGGAAGTACAGATGAAAGTACATTCGATAGAACGCAATCAAGTTCGATTTCCACCATCTGACATTTCGTTTATTATTTTGGATCATGTGTAACAGGAAAGGAATGAACGACATCCCATCCTCGAAAACCTTTTCTGTCTCGGCAGACAAAACGGGTTGCAACCAAAAAATATAAGATCATACTTTCACTGCTGATGTCAAGCACACGTTGTTCAAGGATAGGAAAACCGACAAGACTTCTCATTCACGCTCCGACTCTGGTGACAGAACTGTTAGAAGTGAGTTGTGGAGGGATTGGTTATTGCGTGCACAACACCGAATTCGAAAAACAATATGTGTGAACAGTTTTTCATTTTGCTGTCTGTTGGAGGCAGCTAACCACACACAAGGGCACACACAACTGCTTCGATCCTACTATGTTTCTACAGAATTTGCTGAGCAAATTCACATCTCACAGTTAGAAAATGTTGTTACAGAAACCTAGTTCCGAATTAAAGACAACATCTGTCATGGAAAGGTGTTAATTTGTCACTCATCACAATTCTATTTTAATGCTGCTTTGCCTACATCAACTAATTTAGAAGCATATACAGTATACCACAGCAATGAACACGGTGTGAATCACTTGCTGATCACATTTTATGTTATATTTACATGCTCAACCACCCACCAGATTGATGTATGAACAACCTGTCTGGAAAAAAAGGTGTTTGCTTTACTTAAAAGTAAAGGGTCTTCCACTCCAAGGGCGGAATTACACAATGTGTGTGTGTCTTTCCTGGGAGAGGATGGTGCAAGGCGCCCCACTGGGGAACTTGCTGTAAATATGACAGGATGTGTACCAGCCTCCCTCCTCTACAGTATATCTCACTGAGCCCAGGCTCAAGAGACAGGATACTAAACGTGTTGATGAAAGTATAGAAAATGAAAGAACAGAAGGACAAAAGAGAGAGAAGAGTAGGAAGTGGTACAATGTTACCGCTGGGCGTTTATTTCTACGTGCGTGCATGTCTCAATATGGTGGTGAAAAGGTAAGCAATAACATACCTTTTCACCTTGTTGAATTTTATTCTGGATTGTTATTTTGTGTTTATTCTGTGTGTGAAGGTTGGGAATGGGTAGGGAGTGGGGAGAGCTGGCCATGAGATATCAGGAAAGAGACAAGCCTGAGCTAAGATAATCTATGTGTATGTGTGCCTGTTTGCATGTCTGAGTGAGTGAGTGAAAAGAGGGATATAGGAGCAGAGAATGTTATGACTGTAATAGCGTGCCTGTGTGTGTGCCTGTGTGTCTGTCTGCACTCACACTTGCGTATGCTTGAGTGTGTTTTTCTTTTACACGAGGGTGGGAAGAAAAAGCGAGGGAAGGTAGCGGGAGAGCTTGCCTCCACCTAGCTCTCTTTTGGCAGGAGTCGGCGGTTAAAAATAACCTGCAGCCTCAACACAAGATCCTCCTCCTCATCTCTCATCTAAACCCACAACATCGTCAACGGAAATATCACCAGAAAAACAAACTTCTCAGCATCTCAACTTTTCCCACTGTGAGGGCTAACTTAGCCAGGCTCACTTTGTGATTGTTATAACAGACTATATACTCTATTATATCCACATATAAAAGGTGTACAAAATACATCCCTGAACCAAATTTGGGTTTAGATTTTCCAGCAAAATACTTAATCGCAGTGTTTTTTGATCGTCAAATTGAATTACAACTAATCTTTTTTTTTTTACATTTTGCATAAAAATACTTAAGCTACAATATTGTACTCCAACTAAAAGGGACAATAACATTTAAAATGTTGTTATATTTCTTAACCTTGAGAGACCTCTAACCCAGCATTCCATCTGTCTTTTCAACAAGAAGACATCCAGTACATTTTGCCCACTTTAAACCATTTCTCAAACATAATCTATGTTGGCCTTTGACCTCACATAAGTTTGATTCAAATCAAATTCTCTGTACATCGAAGCTGCTGTCCTCTCTGTTGTTTAGCATCTGTGTCTAAGTACCTTTGCTAACATGACATATGGTACTGTAGGCGAAAGCACTGGACCAGGCATTATCTGAGCGTTTAAACATGCTCAAATGTATATTAGGGTTAGTGTTAGTGGTCAAGCACTGTTGATGGGCTCTGTTTCAAATATATCTTTGGGACCTTTTTTTTATTATTGTCATTTATTTTATTTTTTTACCGTCGTTTAACTAGGTAAGTCCAACTGAGCACGACTTCTCTTTTGCAGTGGCAACCTGGTCCCGTAGGGGAAAGTTGACCAACTCCAGTTCTATGCCAGTGCTTGGTCAGGGCATTGACAGGAGGATTAGCCCTACATGTTTTTATGGTGGTGGGAGGAAACCGGAGCACCCTTGACAGCATCCCGGACTCGTACCTGTGTCCCCTGCCGCTCATGTCCACAGCTTTTCAGAGGCTCCAGGGAGGCGTTCTGGTTCAC
Organism: Galaxias brevipinnis; assembly: GCA_036023535.2. Classification (NCBI taxonomy): domain Eukaryota; kingdom Metazoa; phylum Chordata; class Actinopteri; order Galaxiiformes; family Galaxiidae; genus Galaxias; species Galaxias brevipinnis. The sequence goes on along the minus strand of JAVQIZ010040498.1, from coordinate 12,737 downwards.
CAAGCGGGACTTGAGGAATGCCTACAGCCTGGTGCGCGTCTGGCAGGGAAATGGGTGGAGGACGCCATTTTGAAGATCTGGTAATGCCATTCGGGCTTACCAACGCTCCTTCCGTCTTCCAGACCTTCATCAACCATGTGCTCTGGGGCCTACTGAACCAGTTCTATCTATGCCTACCTCGACCAGAGGCGTCGTGCCAATTCACACGGAGGAGCATGTGCCCTCTCGATGTAATTTTTTTTTAAAGATATATTTTTTGGGAGGAAGTTATTTTGCTTTATTTGATAGGAAGGTGGACAGGAAATGTGGGAGGGAGGGAGAGAATGGGAGCCATGCAGCAAAAAGGCCCGAGCCGGGAATCGAACGCAGGCCACTTTGCCAAGGACTAGCCCTTGTGGTGTGTGCCTTAGCCCTTTGACCTTGATCCGCAGCATGGACTTTGTCACTGATCTTCACATCTCCCAGGGCCACGGCATCATCCTGGTGCTAGTGGACTGCTTCTCCAAGGCGGTCCACTTCATTCTCTGCCCCACGCTCCCCCATGGCTCCGGAAACCGCTAGGCCGGTGCTGCACCTTGTGTTTTGGGTTCAAGGTCTGCCTTCGGAAATTGTGAGTGACCGTGGATCTCATTTCTCCTCCAGGTCTGGGAAGGCCTTCTGCCGTCTGCTGGGTGCCTCAATTAGCTTCTCATCTGGGTACCACCTTCAATCCAACGGGCAGACAATTTTGTTGCACAAAGCAGTCTCACACACATGCATGTTCATCTCATTCTTTTTATCATCTTTTCTGCAACATAACTGAAATCTATACATATTTTAACTGGTAAAGATAAAGTCAGCGTGCGTTTCAGTTTGTGTTCATTCTAACAGGTCTTCTTCTACTGTCCTGTGACCGTTTATCTTTCTTACCCCCACCTTCCTGCTCCACAACTTTGGGGAGAAAAACCATAATTCATCCGGCACTTTCTATCCTACATTAGAGTTTCTGTGAATGAATAATATATGTGATCCTCTTAAGTACTCTTTTCTCAAAGACTTTACATCACGTGAATATGTATTGGCTCAGTGCTGTCATCATAATAAAATGATAATTCTTTGTATATTAAGATGCTCCCTTGCTTTCATTGTAAACTTGATATAATTAGTTTTGTGATAAGTTGAACCTAATGAAATATCCCCAATTGTGTTCAATTACATTTTAATTAATATCTATTCATAAAATTTTATGTTGTTCTCAAAGTGCAATGTTATTGCTGCCACCCCCTAACGCCATCTAGTAGACAGAGGGAAGAATAATCAAAAACATTTATCATATGTTTCCACAGGTGACCGGGGACATTGGCAGTGTAGAGAGCGGTCGTCCTTACCTCTTAGCGTTCTGATGTCTAATCCCCCATGTCAACTGTTTGACAATGGGAGCTGTTTTTTGCAGCTCGGTCCTGAAATGAAAATGGGCCTGTTTCTTGCTCCTTTTGCTTCAGAATAGTTTTTCAAAACCGTTTTCCGGACATTTCCTGTTAAAGTTAAATGAATCACAGCTCTTACAGATTTTTACCTCAACAGCTATAGTTTCATAACGCTATGAAGTTTAACTGGCATTATGTAACTTCTCCAACATGTATTCACACCTTTGAAATTAAGAAGTTGAAAGTGTTTTTGTTGTCAAAAGAAATGCCTACAACGTATCTGAGACTGTCTCAAAAACAAATGGAAAGGCATGCTAAACATAGACATGCAAGTACACACAGGAGTATGTACATCACTGCCCACATTGATGCCGTGCCATTTAACTGTTATTAAGCATAAATTCAGGTCAATAACAAATGGAGCTTGTGTTGGTGTAGGCTTTCTAGAGTGACTTCCTCTCTCGTGAGCAATTCCTTTCATTAGCACATCGGCCTGTGATAGCCTTGGCTTTTACTCTCTCAATCTCTCACTCTTCCCCACCCCACCCCACCCCCAAAACTGACCGGTTGCCCCCCCAAAGTAGACCCCTCAACATGCTAGTTGTTTGTCAATATATCAAACCGAAACTCCCAGGCACAGTGGGTTTCGGCGAATATAATCTCCAGGCCCGACGTGCTCTGCTCGGAATGCACCTGGACACAGAGGGTCAGTGTTCGCTGTGTTCCACCCTTGTCTGGTACAGATCCCAGCTCTGCGCCTTGTTTACCTCGCAATATCCCTGCACCCTCCCCCTATCGCTGGTCTGTCCTCTCTTTTCGCTGCGCCCTCTACCTCTACGTGTCTTTCTTTTCCGCCGTGTGTCTCATCACCTTTTCCCCCTCCTCTCCGTCTGTGTTCTCCCTTTTCTCCACCTCCTTTTCCCCCTCTCTGTGTGTGCCCAACTCTCTGCGTCTCCCCGTCACTGTTGCCCTGTAATATGTGAGGATGTCCACCCGAGCACGGCTGCTCCTCTCAATTACGCATGCCTTCGCCGGGGCCCCGATCGCGGGGCTGATGTTTTGTCTCACAGTGCTATCCCCACAGGGATCTATTAAGTTATGACACTCTGCGAGCGAGAGCAGGGGAGCAGGTCTCTGTGTGTATGAGTTAATCAATGATATGGGAAAGCATTAAAATAGATGCTTTTTATACATTGATGTGGGCCGGGGGGGGGGGGGTGGGGCTCAAAGGGGATGCTTTCCCTCTTCCCTTCAGTATTAATGACGAAAACCTGTGCGCGTGCGTGCCCCACTTTCCTCACGGGACCTTTTCGAGAGAAGGTCGGATTTTCTAGAGAGCGGACCTTTGCCGTTCAAACAAACGCAACGCTCAGACCCTCTCATACTCTGTGTACGGTCTCTATTCCTTCTTTCAGAGACCGTGACCTTTGACCTTTGTAAGTAGTTCCTACTGGGTGGTGGGACAAATGTAGTTGGCCTGGTAGACGTCTTCGTCCGCCATTCCGTCCAGTCATCTTCTGGGGTGCAGTGACCCGTGTGGTGGGTCCCGTTCCCATGCAAATCGTGTTCTCTTTAAAGAGTCGAGAGCTAGGCTTTCAATGGTGTGACGTCGCTGCGTCGCCGCACCACTGAACTCCGGCGTCATCACTGAACCTATGACCGAGCCCCACCTCCGTGCATGTGACTGGGAGAAATGTCTGTTCCTTAAGGAACTCCTGGAGGAGCTACCGCATCTTTATCGTGACGTTAGTGCTTACAGCTATGATTAATATGAATAACTTTGAGCTGTTGTTACAATAATCTTTTCATTTAAATGTTTATGTTATTGGCACAAAGGGTCTTTAACTGAAAGGAGTTGTTAGGAAAGAAATGCAGTGCGGATGTAGAGAATGAAATATCGTGAGGATATATTGGTGACACTAACACATATATAAAAGGCAATAAAACCGCTTTACTACCCACTGCTGTTTAATAGGTTTCTACAAACCGGTTGTTATGGCGTAGAGATTTATTTTGCCACTGAAATCTCTATCAACAGGCAAAACGTGAGGGGCGTTAATTTTCGAATTGCATTTAACCACCACCCTTGTTTCTCTGCATGAAGAATTATGTGTTCCTTGGAAATCTGAAGGACTTTCTATTACAATTATTGGGGCTTCTATAAAAAAGTCAATTTGGAAGACTTCATCATATGCTGTAAATAAAGCGGAATAGATTTAGTCGTTGGAACAAAAGACATAGTACATATAAACAATCTATAGCTATATAATATTTGCAATATTATCTCTGTGCTTTGCCAAGTGTGTGATCCTCAATGCAGATATTTATACTGTGATACTTTGACTTTATTTCCGAAGCAAGATAAGATTATTGAAAAAAAAACTAAAAAATACTTGAATGCTTTACAAACCTTAGTGGGAAAAGATCTGAAAAACCCATGACAAAAACAACAACAATTGCTCCTGTACTTGTCTTGTGTCAAGGCAACCATTTCCTATCATAGGACACATCAAAAGTCACGTATTTTAGTGATTCAAACAAAATTACATGTAAGATGTCCTGTCAAGGAAGTCCAGCCTTTCCACTTTGTCTCTCTGTACATCCACATAGTTTGAACAATTTGTTTATTCTCTGACTCTTGTTGATGCTAATTACCCAGCGTGTTTAAAGACTCCGTGGTCCATCCACAACAGAATGAGTGCTGACTGCTCCATTAGTCAACATCATCAGTTTATTTATTGGATATTATATGTCTCTCTCTCTCTATCTCTCTATCGCTCTCTCTCTCTCGTGAATCGGCATTATCCTACACTCTCAGCCCTATCATGAAAGAATATTTGCATGCTAATTGCCTGTTTTCACATGGCGCCTTAATTGGAGACTGGTAGTGGTGACATTCTACCCATAATAACCCATGCAGGGCTCTCGGTAGGCAGGGAGCTGAGGGGACTACGTGACCACTGCTACACAGCAGGCAAATGTTCTAACCTTTTCCCATGCCAGCTTTCTGTTACACAAAGACCTGGCTGCGTTGCTGTTCCCCTGTCGGTGCTAGCTGACTGCCCAAAGGGAAGCGGATAAGTATAGTCTATCATTGTCTTAGTGACTCATATATCACCTTTTTTCCTATGCCTCACCAACTTGATCCGCATCCCAGGACACAGGAGTTCATCTATATATCAACTTTTCCTCTTTTCTCGGTAGAATTGTGCGAGCAGAAGAAGAGCCTGGAAGAGAAATAACCCTTAGTAACCCTTAGTGATGCTTGTGTAAAAAGCCGACCGCACCAGCTTCCTTTATTTGAGTGGAAACCCAGAGGATACAGTTGAAACTTTGTCATTGTCAAACTCCCTTCTTCTTCTTCTTTTTCTTCTTTTTCTTATTTTTCTAAAGAATATGGCTTTCCGTCAGCACCCTGGGCTATTGTGTTTTTATTTATTTTTTCATATGTGATAAAATATCCATGGTGTTCACCAAAGGCCTACTGGCCCCAAGTTCAGATGAAATTAGAAATATATAATTCAGTTCACACATCACAAAATGCTGGGCAGGGGAGAGATAGATCCTCAATTTTAATCCCCTTGCCTCCGCTGATCAAAATGCTAGTGGCATGGAAAATAAAGTCTCTAGGAACAAATCCTTGGATAATGAACTGTTACGCGCATGGCAGTACATTTCACTTCCATTTGTATATTCATATAGAATTTAAATATCGACCAGCTGCTGTTGAAATATTGTTTCTAAAACAACAAAGTCAACTTTATGTCTAGAGGAGGCAGCATAAGGAGCAATAATACTCACTGTTGAGACTGTAGGGCTCGACCGCATCGCCTCTTTTACACATTCCTTTGATATTGTCGCTTGGAATAAACCTCTCACATGGCCTTAGTTTGAGTTCAGGCTTCCGACAAATGAAATAACTCCAAGAAAATCCACGTTACTCTGCTTTTATCGAATATGAACTCGGGATATTGCTCGTGAGCTCCTACGCCACGCAATATGATCAGATATTAGACATGGGAGCATTGCTGCCTTTGAAGGCGTTTGGGCGAAAATTAACTGAGGGTGAGAAGGGTGGTGGAATTTCTCCTATGATGTTAACAGACAAAATAGCACAACATTGTTGTGCTTCTTGAGGGCTGGCTAAGCTGAAATTAATCTAATCCCCACATCCACCGTTTCCCTTTGCTGCTTAAATTCATACAGTATTTTGACTCAGCTACACTAGTACACTCATGTGTTGTTCCTTGCCTTAAGTAAGCAAAGGTGACTGTTTTCATGGAAAGTACCACACAGTAAATAAGATTCCTTGTTGTTCATCACTGAAATGTTCTACGCGTGAACTCAGTGTTGAGGGGAGGGGGGCAATATGGAGGATCAATATCATGGCAATCATAAGGTGTTTTTGAGGTGTAGCACATCTGACCTTGAGTGGATAGATGTGGGCCCTGTACTGAAAGAAAATATAGCTCCGCGGAGTGGAGTGATTTTATGTACACGCCGGTTCACAATGTCACGGATCGAGGGCCAGAGACGGGCACAAACGAGGATATATGGCTATCGGCTTTTGGAAGGTTGACTCACTCCTGCGCCTTCTGCACACTATTGTGTCAAATGTTCCCATTATGTTGTATCTTACTTATCAACTTAATGGTTAGTGGTTAGTGGGATAACATTTTAAAAAGGACTTTTAACACTTCAACTAACACAAACACAATATAAACATACTGTTTGGTCTTTGAAGTCTGAATTCTGGTTGTATGGTTGCTTTGTAGATATCATGCTTAGGTTTTGTGTGACACCTTCTTACAAATACATAGCCGCAAAGCAAACCTTTGGATTTTAGATGTGAAGAATTGTACAGATTTCCCGATTGTCTATTCATGATCGTCTAGATCCTATTTTATGAATATTAAACTTGTGTTCACCACTGAAAACGGCATGTGAGTTGGAAGGGAAGAAAGAGGCACCCTAGAATAATGAACAAAAAATATAAGATAATATTTTTGTGTTCAAATATTTGTATAGGTGCTTCATAGACTAAGGAATCACACAAAAATGTATGATGTTCTATATTATGGGACCTTTAAGTGGCAGCACAGCAGTTGTTCGATTAACTTGATTAAAAAAAACAATTGAGAATTTCATTATAATGGCCATACTCCTGGTATTATATGTCATGCATAATATTCTGTCCATCTCATTATTTTACCATGGAGAAAGATGTTCTCTATCTTTTCAAGTGTGAGAAAAGGGGCTCTTACCCGGGTCATGCTCTGATTCAAGACAAAGCTGGGTCTGTCAAAGGATGTGCAGGGTATTGAGCATATTCCCTCATATCAGAAGAGCATTCTATCCAAAGCCATATCCCTTAACAAGAGGTCTTAAAAAAGACTGGAGAAATACAATACATTTCATTTAAAAAATCTAAAATGTCTAACAAAACATTATTTGGGGGAACAGTATGCTGTTGTGTACCTTGTTTATGTATTTCATATTCTCAGGTTCTGCATAATAATTTCAGTGACTCTGAAAAAACAACAACCATAAATCTGCAGTATATACAGGTACTTTATCCATGGATTGCCAGAATTGCTTTCACATTAAATTTAAATTGCGGATCCTCCTCAGAGACCTAAGGTCTTCAGCCATTTTGATTTCTTACGGAGTCTACCGTGGGGATCCGGATGGACATGGATTCAATCCATGCAGCAAAAACAAATGAACGAAGTGATGAGATGCTGGGTTACATTTTGGGAAGTGATCAAATGCATTTCTGAAACCACTATTATTGATTTGCATATGGTATATCTCCATTTCACTTGTAAGTGACAGACAGCGCAGAGCAAATCCAATTCTAAGCCATCCTATGTAATAATTTAATAATTTACTCCCATTGGTTATTTGAATGGTAAGCTCTCGATTTTCTAGAAGTGAGGAACCAGATATGAAAAGGATTTCAAATGACTACTGTGTTAAGCTGTCAATCATCACATTATACATCAGAGTCATAATATGGAGGGGTACTTCTCAAAAGACCTTTCTTCTAAAGTTATTGCGATTTCATGACAATTTTGATTAATTTATAAAGATTGAATGGCATCAGAAGACGATTGTAAATCACATGATAAATCTTGTCTGATTATATAATAAATGATAACAAACTCTGTGAGTTGGTGAAGATGTTTTGTTTAAGGATAATTTAATACCTGCATCTTTTACCTTCATGCCCGCACTGGTTTCTTTCATCTCCATTTCAATCACATTCATGTGAAAGTTCAAAGTCTTGATTCTGGAACTGTTCCTATATTTTTATTTTAGGAAAGACTGTAAGACTGTACGTGTGAATTAATTCGATATGAATATTGTCTATTGCCATTGATACAAGGATTAAATTATGCACTAGGAGTTTCCACATAGTCCCTTTGAATTGATCTGTCCTTTCACTAGATCAATAGCTATCAGCCAGCGCTGTGTATTTCAACCTTTAAGTGCTCTGTATGAAGAAGAAAAAAAATTAAGTTAAACAGTGCATGTGTTCATCACACAATTACAGTTACATCTTTAAACCTTTTGGTACAGCTAACATAATTCAATCATAGATTTATCTGTAAGGAAATGTAATTCTGACAGACCATTTAATGCCAGTAACAGAATAATGATTTTAAATATTTCCCTGAATGACATTTGATCAGGGGTGTAAACACAAACACAAAGACCCACACACACACATTCGAGTGCACACACACACACACACACACGCAAACATACCAAGATATATCTGAAGATACACATGCCAAAATCTACAAAAATCAATGTGTATCTTTTCTGGTGATAATGATGCCACAATGAAGCACTTGTGTGATCCTGCTAGCACATCTGCCAATGCCACCTGAGAAGCATATCTGACAGGCAATTAATACGAAAGCTACTAGCTGTGGTGGCCAACCCTGTGGCATATGTCGCTCTAATGACACTGGATAAGGCAGCTTTTCTAACGTTCACTGAACAGAGTTTTGCTTCCTGTTATTTGTAAGTTTGGTGTTCCAAATGGTGTTCGTAATTTATTTTGTTCCATCATCTTCTTCAGACGATATGCAAGATCACAGATGATCCTCGTAGTCCCATGACATCCACTAATTTCTATTAATGGGAATAGCAACTTTTGTACCAAGAGGATTTTCCTAAAGGCCTGAATATTACTGCAAGCACCAACACTAGATTAGGGAGATCATAAATTATAATAATTTAACTGAACGATGAGATGGAAATTCCAAAGAGGTGACATCTCAAGCTGCTTGCTAAAGATTGATCCATTCTATTACACAAACATGGGGGACTTACAAAATGAACAATCACCTTTCATGAACAGCACAACCAAATTAACAGAACATATGGTTATTTTCAAATTGTACAGCAAGCAAGTTGTTTACAGTGATTTTTGGATTGGAAATCTAAAACTGTGCATTCATCATTGGGAATATACTTTGGCCATCTATCTGTGTGCATGTGTGTTAGCCCATATCCATTTTTAGGTTTCATTAGACAGATGACTTTAATTGATTTTAGCAGCTGCAGACCAAAACGGCTTTTATGTATAATGGGAAGCTAATGAAATAAACATGAATCTGAGAGATTTCCAGAGTGGAAAATAAAAGGGATACTTTAAAGCATGCCTAAGAACATGTTGGTGTTTCCTCAAAGAGGCCAACCTATTTAGTCAGCACAAAGCATGTTTTGTATAAGTTATAGATTTGTGTTGTTTAATTTTGGGTTCAGATTATATTTGAGTTTTTCTAAACTCAAGAGAGGTGTCCCATTTAACTGATTTCACAGGAGAGCTAGTAGATTAACTACTACAATTAAGTAAACAGTTAAAGAAGACTTGCTGTGTGTCAGCATATACCAGAGAACAGACAAACTTTGACAAAAAATTAAGGTTTTTGCTAAAATATCAGACCAATCACAAAAACAACCATATTTTTCGGCATCTCAGCCAGCAACTTCCTCTGTGTCGGGTCTCAGGGTCACAGTCCTCGCTTTGGGCAAAACAGGGCAGATCCTGTTCGAAGGTTTTCCCCCGACCTTTAGGGACAGGCAGCTCATTGCACCAAGGACCATCGGCTGCTTCACTGACCCACAGACAATGAGCTGCCTGATGTCCCCAGTCAGCCCCATAGAGCTTCAGACACCTTAGAGCTGTCTCTGGTGCTGACCTCTCCTGGGTTTGTTTGCTGCCAGGGTGGCAAGAGCAGGTTCAATCTCCGGCGCTGTCGATGGTGCTGTGGTTTCTTCCTGGGGTGAGCTGACTTCTGGAATCTCTGTTGAGCCAGGTAGGGTTGGGGGCAGATAGACCTGGACCACATTACTCCTGAAATCTTTCAGATTGTTGCTCTAGTGCACTGACCATTTGGAAAACATTTGCCACCTAGTGCTCACTGTAATGTCTTGTATACAATGCAGCTCCCTGAACCTATCAACTGATACTAAGGCTTTGTTAATTATTGATGACTGATTGAGATCTCCTCTTAAAAAGCCCTCCTTTGGGACTGTACTTAACTTTAGTGTGAAGTAAGCTATTTAAAGGAATATCCATGGCTTAATGGTCGCTAAGCGGACAGATGCTAAAATGTAAATGCTTGCAGAAATCGCCTTTCTTTTTTTCAGGCAGAGATGCGTGCTAACTGATAAGTACTTGTCTCGGCAAGGATAAAAGGATAGATTCACTCTGCAGATGTTTTTATCACCTGGACTCTTCTGAATAGGAATTTTGAATAGTATGAAATCCAAGATTTTACCTGCACACAATAACAAAAAAGCATTTGAGAGAACAAGACCTGTTCTATTCATGCTTTGACTAATACATCTGAGCTTGACCTCATTTGCATATCCACAGATGATTTACACGTGACAGTTGAATAATTAAGCTTCCGTGGGAATACAAATAATCCTAATGCAACAGAGACTGCTCATTCCGCATTCACAGAACAGGGAGTGTGAGGTTTTTTGACTTCCAAGCATTTATTGTCAGTCATTAGAGATTTTTAGATTAAGCGTGTGGATAATGGATGGAGTGTGACCTTCGTAGAATGTCATTTGGCAAGAGGAAGTTAAATAAACCAAAGCTGCCAGTTCATTCAGAGTAAGCTACTTTCAGAGCAGTCACAATCTAGGGAGAAGGCTAAAATCAATTATTAAGATTTACAATAAAACACATTTTAAAGTTTTTTATTTAAGTAATTAGCTAAATAATTTAAATTTTAAGGTTATTTTCAGATAGTGCTGTGGTGTTCTTTTGTTCTGTTAGATTGTACCCTATATTCCTTTATGACCGCTCTCAGGTACCACCAAAAGTTTTTTTGTGAATTGCAACACATTTTAATTTTATTTTATATAGTTTAAGGTTTGGAACATCCACCATAAGTCAAGAGGCCAGTGGTCAGATGTGGTCAAAATTTGGCTGTCAATTATTTTGACGTTTTAAAAAAGTTACAATAAATCCATCTCATTTGGTTTCTCCTTGCACTCTCACCTATATGTTTCAAACGTGAAAATGAATACGCACAACTCCTTGAAACTCCCTCGTATTTTCGACATAAATATAGACTAGGTTCCCAATACATGATCGGCGTGTCATTAGTCTACCAGGCCTAATGAGTGGAGCGGACCACAGAGTGCGTTGTGATGGGAACTAACCTCCAGTGTGCGCTATCAGCATTGACTCTAGTTTTCTAATATGTTCAGACATGTACTCTCCTACAGCTTATCTGGCTCCTTTGTCTCATTTGCTTTGAGCTTAATTACCACTGCTGACGACGTTTGAACTGACACATTCATCTCTCACCGTCGAATTCATGATGGCAGAGCTTGTCCTGCAGAACTTTCTGTCGCTAACAGTTGCTTGACCTCCTTGCTGAAACCCAGTTTTTTGGGGCGTTCTAGTAACCAACCATCTCGACACTGTCAAAATCATGTTTGTTTTGTTTGTTGGGATCTAACGTATGAAGAAGAGGAATTTAAGATTGAACGTGTGTGAGACGTACAGTATATAGAATTCTACTGACGCTGATTTAGTTTTTTAACCTCACGGTCTGTCTTTGTGGATGTTCAGTGCACAAACATGACATGAGTTTATGTATTCTTTAAGGTGGTTTTATTGTAGACATTTGCATTGCCTGCTTTGTCATATGCCATGGTCTCTTCAGGACAAATCAATGCTGTAAATTACTTACACAAAACAAAGAATTGAAGGATGACAACCAGATGTCAATAAGTGCCACCACAGCTATGGGGATTCTCAAAGATAGCGATCGCCACGCTAGTCACACCACATCTATAAAAGGTCAAAATCCCTTTTGGAATTCAGCTCTTGCATGTAGAGTGCACAACCTTGGGCGATTGATGCAAAGGTTATATTGACAATTTAAGCATAAGGAATGGACAAATATACTGACAAACTATTTTAGTCATGGCATACAATCCTTCATACAATATATGTATCCTTAAAAGACTAATATAATAATGTCATATCAAGACTATCATCATGTTACCACAATTATGTTTAATTTTTTTTGAAAATCCTGAATTCTTAAGTAATTTCATTTACACGCTCTGACACATTGACTTTGGAAGTGAAAAATCCGTAGAGATCTCAGATCTCGTAGATTAGCAGTGATTGCATAGCTAAAATAAAGATAAACTCTATTCCAATGAATAAACTTATTAGAATGGATTTACAGTGTCTTATTTCTATTGTGCTTGTCTCATTCATTGTGCACTGTGATGCACCCACAACAGCAACCCCAAAATACGTTACAATGGAAAATAATATGGTATTTTTTTAGGTAGGTTAATGATCGAAGACTAACAAATAAGTGCCTTTGGTTGGTTGGTTGGTGGGTTTTGGCTGTCCAGTATAATGATTGGATCAGCACAACACAACACTACAAACCCAGCTTTAACAATTACAAAGCAGAAATGTAAGCTGTAGGGTAGTCTTGGGCTGTGTTCGGAATCGCGTATTATGCATACGTAACATACTACATTTGACCGAAAATGAGTATGCAGTATGTCAACGGTACATAGTATGTGAAATTTGAGTATGTAAAATGTTCCCGGATGACATACTCAAATTGGGGAAATGTTGAGTACCCGAGAGAAGTTACTAGACGATGCTTCACGCCCCAAATTGCAATTCGGCAACTTCCTCCTAGCTTTGACAGCGTTACAAAAATGCCGGTGTTTTGGTCACATGTTCCAGTTGAGTATACTAACAGTATGATTTAATCTTTGGGAAAAAGTAGTATTCTAGATTTCGTTTTGAGTTGTCAG
>JAVQIZ010040455.1:0-14545 GCA_036023535.2 Galaxias brevipinnis | reverse complement strand
GTGTATATATATATATATATATATATATATATATATATATATATATATATACATCCATCCATCCATCCATCCATCCATTAGCTATACCGCTTATCCTGTGCAGGGTCGCGGGGGGGCTGGAGCCTATCACAGCCGACACAGGGCGAGAGAGGCGGGGTACACCCTGGACAGGTGTATATATATATATATATGTATATATATATATATGTATATATATGTATATATATATATATATATATATGATGTCCCTTTTTCTTGAATGTAGCTGTAACAGACTCCATGTCTTACTTCAGTGTTTGTTCCTTTACTACATTACGCTATCCTGACAAACACGCGGTGACGTTTCAAAGACGCTTGTCAGACTGGCTGTTGCTTTATACGTGCTAGTTGTAGTCTCACAGCTAAGCATGTTCAACATTGTCTTACTTGACTCCAGCAAACCTCTGGCTGTTACTATGGTAGCAGTGTTTGGAGATTGATTGTTTGTTTCTTCTTCTTTGCTTCCCTCAGTCACAGCAGCGTAATGGTATTATGACGGGTGGTGGGGGTGTTGGGACCTCTGGCTCTCTAGTCCTGTGGAGTAGATGAGACCGGTAATGTTGCATTGGGCCTAAATCCTCTGAGATGTGTGTAGGCTAAGCCACAAGTGCAAATGAATTGAAATCCGCTTCCCTCTCTGTCAAGAGTTAATGCCTCTGAGTTAATGGAACGGGCTAATAAGACATAATTACCCAATATTATGAGCTTCCTGTCATTTGGAGTTGTGCAAATGTTTAATATGTACATCTATTATGGTTATTGTTACAGCACTGCATTACCCCATACAAGTAGAGGGGCAGTGTAAAGTGGTGGATAGCCTACGTATGCTGAGTGCGCTAGTACTTTCCGACGGTCCATTCACGGGAATAATGAAAAGCATATGTCCATTGTCTGCTTTCCTGGAATCAAGATGAAATCCCATTTTATGGTTGTCTGTTACCGTCACGTTTTCTCAGTAGTGCTGACTCGTAATATTTTTCTTTTTCTTTTCTACTTCAATTACTACTACTAAGTGTTTGCTTTTGGAAATACCGGTTCTGCTCACCAATAAGCAAATGCAGGAATACAAAATAATAAATACACTCTTGAAGGGGTCGTGTAGGGTTGTTTAACCTTTACTTTCTTTTTCAGTTTTGCTACTGTAATAGCATTCTCCAAACATAATTTCAATCTAGTCTTATAATTCAACTTGAAATGGTAAGTAATGGTAAGGCAATTATCGTGCCATTTCTTTGGAATGCAGCTCTGCAGCATGTAGCAACCAAACCCAGCTCTGTGGGAGGAAGCTGTCTCTCTGTGTTGTCCTATCAAATATGACTACTTTATTTCTACTGTACATTGTTAAGATGCCTACTCATTCCCAGAAATTATGTGAGTAAATCGAATCAATAACCAACTACTAGTAGTACTGTTAACAATAGAGAAGTCGTTAAATCAGAAGAGTTTCTTACATCTAAACGGTAGTCTATATCCTGTTATTTGAAAGATAATGAGTTGAACAGGATGTGACTGTATTTAACGGTTGGTGAAGATTCAGTGATCCTCAGAAGAGGCAGTTCCTATAATTTTTCTATGTATATTCATGTTTAAATCTTTTTTCTTTTTTGAAAAAGGGTAAAGACATGATTGTTGCTGACACTATTATCACCACCTTGCAAGGTCTATTCACTTTGGGAGGATTAAAGCTGAGAATATTTAAAATTTAAAACTCCCTTTCAGATTCCTATTATTGCCGGCACACTGCAAATCCTTGTGCAATACACCGAGATAGCCTGTGCGTTTTGGCTTTAGAACATCAACAAAACCAGGCTTGGTTGCAGATTAGAGCCCTGCCACAAAGAGAAAAGTCTGTCTGCCAGAGATATGGAGCTCCTATCAGCAGACCAGTTCAGTTGGCTGATTTAAACTGACTCTTTCCACAGGAAAGCTCAGGCGATGTTTTGTAGGAACTAACATTCGGGGCAAGGAGTCAATTTTGTGTATGTACATTTTTAGTAATTGCATGGTGCACAGGGGGAGGAGATCAGAAGGCCAAATGAGACTAGACAGAGGTCAGAGGTCAAGGTATCATACAGAGGTCAAGTTATCATACACTCTGGGAGTTGGTAAACTCCCCAGATTAGCCCGTTACACTGGGGAGGAAGGGAGATGGCAAAAATTCTGCAAACTCTTTCATTCCCTCAGCACAATTTCAATTTAAACATAACCACTCGGGAGTGTAAAGCAAGTTGCAAATCTCTTCTTTCCCCCTAGACGAGAGAGCAGAGGGAGAGTGGAGATTCCCCAAACACACTTTGACATACGATAGTATGTAAACATACTTTGACATACGACAGTATGTAAACATACTTTGACATACGATAGTATCAGGAAGTATCAGAAAGCAGAACACACATATTTACAGTTGGAAGACCACAGCTGTTTCCCTCAGATTGATCTCCCCCCCCTCTCATTTTTTTCTGATAAATCCCTGTTGGGTGGTCCCCAGCTGTGCTCGTGATTAAACCACTGCAGTGGCCACACTGGTGGGCTGCACACAAACACACAGCTGGTGACGTGGATGGATTACAACGGCAGAAAACGTGTGATACATTCCACGATTATACACAGCACTGGAGTGGATTGTTCTGGTTAGGGAAAAAATGAACAAGGTGGCCAAGATGTTGGGACTGAAGCTACTGGCTTCCTGCAGCTCTGGTCTGCTATTTCATGGTGGAATTAAATGGTGTTAGAGAAGAGTATTGGTCTTGAGGGGACCACATTTATTTTGTATTTATTTTTGATACAATGAGCTGTGTCTGTGGAGGTGCAGAAACAAATATGTTTATTAGCCTGGAGCCGCAGGGGCCTTTTCCTAAATTTGTCAATTACATTTTCCTTATGTTTCAATCAACGATGGACTTCTAGAGAGTTGTTGATGTGTGAACATAAGCTTTAGTAAGTCGGCTTTTCTGGATGTATTTATAGCAAACTCTAATCAACACTTTTCTTGTTGTCGTGGACAAAATGAAGAAAGTGCAGCAGCTTATATTAGCCTGTCACCGTGCCATCTCATCACAGATGCTACTATTGACTCCCACAGCATAAAGTACGTGTCACATAGTGCTGTCTGATTCCAGGAGCTCTCCTCTGCTCACCTGGCATGTCTTTGATGTGGTGAGATGCTGCAGTGGCCTTGGCGTGGACCTGTTTTAATAGACTTGCTAAGGAATGTGGTGACAGGGTTAGTGTCTGTTGTAGTGTTGTATGCCACTTTGCCGTCCTAAAAAGTCGCTTTTTTACAAGTCTGTTAAATTGAATAACTATCTATGAACAGCATTCTGGGTAATCAAAACACCCCACACATTGTATTTGACAAAGTACACCTTATTTAGCACTTGGACCCCATATTATTTAAATAGTACAGGCACAGCTACTCTCATGATATGAAGAATGTAGTAGTTGTTGCGCACACAGTTGTTGTAGAAGAGAAATGCCCTAAACGTTGTTTTGTAAAGTCTGTCTGTCAACAGATATGTTATGGCATTACGCACCAATACGACCGACATCCTGTTGTGGACCATCCCATTATAGTCTAATGAGCTGTTACAGGCTAATCTTATCGTCCAGTTATGGCCAATAAAACAACAAATATATAAATTATATAAATTATTTAACACAGGAAGTTGGCATTAACTAATGATAACAGCTGGGTCAAAGGTTCGTTGTTGAAACTGATGCGAGGTGTTGCCTTGTGGATGGGAAGGACCTAGTTAGTGCTCCGACACGGACGCTGGTCGGAAAGGCATCTGGAGCGCCGCTCATTAACACACACACAACTTTCCTTGTCTATGCTAGCAAATCCCCTGACAAGCCAATTAGCCACTCATTTGTTAGCCGGGACCACACTGTAACCATGGAGAGGGGGGAACGATCCCCCCCCCCCCCCGAGTCAGGCACACAGCACCAGGACCTGTTAGCCTTAGTTGTTCAGGTACTTTACAATCATAGATACTTCAAATGGGATCAAAAGGTCTTCAAACTTTTGCAGAGATGTGTCTTAAATTGACATTTAGGCCTTATTAATATTATGTAAATGGACCCTCATGCAGGGACCACATTCTACCACCCTCAGTGGCTTAGAGGGGAGGTATATCCTCTGGCACACAACATTGACCTCTACAGTCTGTGCACATAACGATATTCTTGTATGGGAACTTGATGTGTGCATAGGTAAATTGTGTGTGTGTGTCCCACTTATGAATCACATATATTGTCTTCTCCATGAATAATGTATTTATATAAAGTAATGCATTAACAATAGTTGTTAGATTATTACAGGAAATAAATCATTGTCCTCCCCC
Source organism: Galaxias brevipinnis (assembly GCA_036023535.2). Taxonomy (NCBI): domain Eukaryota; kingdom Metazoa; phylum Chordata; class Actinopteri; order Galaxiiformes; family Galaxiidae; genus Galaxias; species Galaxias brevipinnis. The sequence continues at coordinate 10,163 of JAVQIZ010040455.1, read as the reverse complement.
GTTGCCTCAGTGAAAGGATCAGATGAAAACACTATGCTATGATCTCAAGAAACATATTTTAGTGCAATGTACACAACATAACCCACAGAGCAGGATAATGATATATGCTTTTAAAGAGAAAACAAAACAAAACCATATGTTTATAATCCTTTTCTCCTGGTCTCAATTTGAAATGTGGGGAGTTTGAATTTTAGAGCTTTGCATTAACATGTATTATACCAAGATTTCCCCGCATGACTGATCAAGTTAAACTTAACTCTATAAATTGTGCGTTGCAATATTTATGTTCCTCTTTTCTTGTTTGTGCTAGAGAGATCTTTATTGTGTACCAGTCTAATTTACCATGTCGGTGCTTCATGCTTTTAAATGATAGATGGTAGAGGATGAGAATATTATTTCTAAGTCCAGCTGAAACTCTGAACATGCCTGGCTGTCAGAATTGCTTTACTAGTAGGCTGTGGCCAGCCAGCCACTCCGAACACATTTGTTACCCGCAAGCTGACTAGAACGACTTTTGTGTGTGTATTCATGTGAATTTGTGTTAGAAGTTAAGGTTCTGTCGTATTTGCTCAAGAAAAAAAGTAACAAAAAGGAGACTGACCTCTGGGCCACTGGGTACACAGCATGCACTGGAGGAAGAAGAAGTTTATTTCTCAATTCTTTTACGAGCTGTATACTTATAAGGACTGGCTGTGTGCAAAATGCTTACAGTAAACACTAGCTGACAACACACATACACGCAAGCATACACACACACACACACATACACACACACACACCCACACACAGCAACAGACTGAACCCAGGAATGTTATGTTTGCAGTACATACACCAGACAAACGTACACACCAGGACAACTTCCAGCTTTTAAGCTACAAACACTCCAGCACTTGAACTTATGAACCTATCTCGCTAACTAAGCTTCAGCACGAAAAAAGAAAAAAAAGAAAAGCTCCTGTTTTCCAGCAATCTGGAACCAGATTTACATTCAGCCTCAGGAATCTCTCGGTTGGCCATTATGGGGCTATTTGCAGTCCTTCTGTTCCTGCCTCGCCATGCCGTACAGTATAGCCACAGCCATTACGGCTAACGTGTTTTGATTTCACACCTTTGCTCTTTGATCAGTGTGGCTAAGCAGCCATGTCTGTTCCTATTACATGGGAAGGCGTTCAACGAATCCCAAAGCACCCCCCCCCCGCCACTTCCCACCCCTTGTTCCGCCATCTTGCCTTTGAGAAAGACAGTGGAGAGCTGGATTCCTCTTGGCTTGCTGCTGGCCTTGCATGGTTAGGACTGTGATAGAAGGCGTATGCTTCCAGCATCTTCTGCTAGCGATCAAAAAGAGGCACCGGAATGAGACGAGAGGTGAGCGTCGTTATCCAGCAATGTGCCAGACGCAGCGCGGTGCTAAACCCTATCGGACGGGGATGACGGGGTGTGAATATAAATGGATTAGCAATGGGAGATTAGTCCCAAGGCCTGGTGAGAGCACACTTTAAGAAGTTGCCATCTTTGCTCCCAACACATATACCCCTTGGCTCTAAGCCCTAGCACTGGTTAGAGGCAAAGTGTTAGGAAACATACAGGAGGAGCAGGAAGAATTAGGCTGTGAATATCAAATCAAATGTGTTTGTATAGCACATTTCATACACAAAAGGCAATTCAATGTGCGTTACACAAGGCAAGCAGAGTACAAAAAAGGAAAAGGTCATCAGAACAAATACAAATCATTTTAATTTGAGAAACAGAATTGCAAAGGACCAAATGAACCAAAAGCCTTAGAGAACATGTACGTGTTATGAATAGGTCAACAAGCAGACGGGAGGTATTGAAAGCAAAGCCTCCTGTTTAGCTGCTGACTTGTCAAGGATTCTATTAAAATTATTACACTGTAGATTATGTGTTTGACTACCCAGGGTTGTCTGTGATGTCTAAAAAATTACTTTTTAAAAGATATATGGATTTGCAATGCGTTGTGTCATTGCAAAGTATAAGGCTGTGATTGTTTGGAGATTTACAACCCTGTAATGTTTTTGGATGGTATACAGTACTGTAATGGTGTGTATATAGACAGTACTGTAATGCTGTGTATGTAGACAGTACTGTTATGCTGTGTAGACTACACTGTAATTGTTTGATTACATAGTTTGGCCACAATGATTTTCTTTTCGTATAAAAAGACTTTGTTTGATTAAATTGTTGAGGAGTAAAAGTGGCCTACTATATATCTCTGCTTTGTTTGATGTCTGTATGCTATGATGACTTGAGTATTCACCAGCTAGCTAAAGAGAATGGATCTGAGCTGGTGATTAGTGAGCCGTCCGTCTTGTTTGGACCTAACTTTTGTTGTTTTTTCCATTCCAAGGTTTAAATTAATGAGACCCAGAATACTTTGGCCTGGAGTTTGCCAACTAAGCAAATATAGTCCTGCAAAATGCCTTTTTGAATAAAAGGGAGAAGCTAACAATAAAAAAAAACACACTGCTACAGGGGTGCTATAAACATGCAAATGTTTTGTCAAAAGGTTTCAGCAAGTTTAACACTTTTCAAAGCAAACCTTAGCCGTATTTCAACCACAATGATTGAACCAGAGAATTGAGAGTTAACCTTCGCCATCTCTTCCCCCTTCTGTTTGTCCTTTGCCCTGGAGGACAAATATTAAAGGTGGTAATGTTGTACCTAAACTCAGAGGAATGGCAGAAGCAATGAGCAGGGTGATTAAGTGACCTGGCCATGGGCCATAATAGCATTATTAGCAATACCATTTAGACTGTGTGAAGATAAAATAAAGGTCAATCTCACACCAGCTCCTCTTTTGCTTGCTGTATAGATTGAACATTGCCCAGAAGGGAAGATCAGCTGCAACACAAATGCCCTCCATGTAAAACTGGATCTAATCTTAACTGTCCATTTGGATCTCCCTGAGATCAGCTCTGGATTTAAGGCAGATTTTCTAGTCTCGCCAGCACAAAACTGGCATCATTACTTAATTTAGAGTAATTCGACGTATAGTATTACTGTAACTGCAATTTTGATAATGCAAGGCCCACTTTGAACCAAACATCCCCAAAAAACACATGAACATTATTGACCTTGATACATTTTGGGGACTGAGTTATTATCCATGGGCCTTATCCCCTTCTCTGTCAACAAAATGTCAACCTTGAAAGATAATAAACAAACAAACAATTGACTTAACAAAGCAAATGTATTCTTATTCTTTATGTTCCGGTACGTGTTGTTGTCAGGCACACCTAGTTGGAACTAGGTCTGATTGGTTACTTCTTTTGGGCCCTACATCCGGGAGCTCCAATCAGGTTATAATTGCGTCGTTATTACAACGGGTGCTTTTCTCCAATGCAAATGTCATTATTTGGTAGTTGATTAATTCTCATGTGATCTGTTTTCAATGGTTTCACATCTGCCACTCAAAAACAGGTAGTGAATTAATTTGCCTTTATTTATTTAGTTTTTTTGAAAGGCTTTAAATATTTGTACCCATCTGTGTATTGAGCATCCACTCATCCTGCTTCTCATATAAAGTACTTCCTGTTTTCTGCGTTGTGTTGGTGTTTGGTGTTCTCCTCAGTGTGAAAGCCCGTAAAGCAGCCATATGCCTCGTATTGAGGCAGAAGCTATCACTTCATCTATGATGATTAGGATCTATTGCTGCCACTTACAGAGATTTTATCATCCATCTACCCAAGCTGAAGGGTAATTAATATGCAGAAATACATTAGAGATCCCAGAATTCGATTGAGAGCTCAGTATTTAAATAAGCAAATATTAAATAAAGTATGAAGAAAGTTCCATTATCCTTACCTGTATTTTTTTGGGGGGGGGTGCTTTGGTAATTCGTTCATTTGTTTTAATATGATATAAGTTAGCATGTGATTATTTTTTTTTATATATAAGTTATCAGTTACCATGGGAATACCATATGAATTGTAAGCGGTCTGGTGTGATCTTGCATTGTATTCCAGTCTCAGTGACCTTTGTGTTATTGTTAACGTTTAGGCCCTATAGTCTAGCTCTCTGTGCCCTCGCTTTTGTTTACCGGCCCTGTGCTCATGCCCAGACTGTGCTCAAAGTGTTGAATGAAAGTGTTTGCTTGCTTCTCCCTAAGGTGACAAGTGTAAAACACACTGCTCAAGGGAGGTCAAACCACCACACACATGTACACGTGCAACACACACACTCACTCACACACACACACACAGGCCCAGTGCTTTCTAGCTGAACACAGTCTCCATAGAGCCCTGTGGCACACTGCCAACCCTCTTGACAGTTTCCCTGCTATTGATCAGCGACTACAAAGCCTAATACATGCAGACATGCCCAGTGTGGACGTGACGGCGAGCGGGGGTTTACACCACAGACCTAGACACACCACAAGCCTTTCACCTTCACATCCAATGTAGGCTGTACTTTACAGTTTGGTTTTGGCTTTGTTAAGGGGTTGCGTGAATAGACAGTACTCTAAAAATCGCACGACTGCCACCAAACGGTATTGTTTAGATACTTGTTTAGAGTGTGCTGATAAAATAAAAGGCCTCAGTCGATTTCTACAGAGCAGTCTGGGTGGACTTGATTAAACAGTGCCTGTTGGCAACTTAACAAGACTCGCTGTAGTAGCAGTACTGTGTTGTGTTTGGAGGGTTACGGGGCATGAACAAGCCAAGGTTTGCACAAAAGAGGGGATGGCAGATCATCTCAATCCCCAGTGCAGTGTTTCCTTGTGAATGGCAGTTACTGAAGTGGCTCTGCTGTAGTTCAAACAGTGCATGCTGTCAGGGCTCTGGAATAATCCACCAAAATGTGATTATGGACCGAACACGCCATCAAAGTTTTAACAATGGGGGCTCCTCAAATTGTCCCTTGCCCACCTGTGATGCCAACTTGATTTGTAATCAAATGTGTTAGTTCATCACTTAATCTATGACGGTTAGGATCTATTGCTGCCACTTACAGAGATTTTATCATCCATCTACCCAAGCTGAAGGGTAATTAATATGCAGAAATACTTCAGGGATCCCAGAATTCCATTAAGAGCTCAGTACATAAATAAGCGAATACATTAAATAAAGTATAAAGGAAGTTCCATTATCCTTACCTGTATTATTATTATTATTTTTTTCTCTCTTGGTAACTACATATATATATGTATATAATATATACACACACACGCACAATGGGCTAATCACAAGCAGAGAAAATACTACATCGTTATTTGTCTCCCTTAACAGTAACAGGGTGATATTTGTAAGAGTTAGATTTGAGTATATCCATGACAGTTCAATGGTGTATTCAAAATAAATGATTTTACCAGACATTATTTGAATCGAGTTAGAGAGGTTAGATCAGCTAGGTATCTTTTCAAATGCACATGGAAGATTTTTGAATAGATATGTTGATTGTGTTTGAAAGCAGTATTCATATAAGACAAATTGTTGCTGTCTACTTCGTTCAGACATGAAATATAAACACTTGCAGCCTTTATAAACACGCCCACCCCACTCAACACACCCCAACCCCACTTGATCATCAAAGAAGGCAGATGAGAGTGTTTGACCTGACTTTCAATGGTTCCTAACTTAACGGCCACTGCCTGGAAGACATTTCTTTGAGATTGACAACACTTATCACAGAGCAGGGATTGGTGAGCAGGTGGTTGACTGTCAGTGGGGGGGTCACTGTGTTCATCCTTTAACCTGCCTTTCTGCCTTGGACCCCACAGCCTGAGCCAAACCCCTTTTGGATATGGCTTTCCGCCAAATGAAAATGCTCGACATCTCTAGACCCAAACCTCTCTGTGGCTGACAGCCGTTTTCTCTTCTTTCCATATTATCAGCCGCTCTGTCCTTGCAGTACGCTCAGACTGAGAACAGGGTTAAATGTTTTAGTGATTTCGACAACATACAAGTTTAGATGTTCACTTAGTAAAAGCAAAGGTTTCCGATGGTGAGTAAGGCACGATCCAAGAAAATTGCACATGTTGCCTACTCGTTTGAGTCACCAGAGTCTACATGGTTTGACATTGCTGAGGCTACCACCCTTGGGGTTCGTGTTATCACCAGGAAAGATTGGAAGCTCTTATGGGATTGATCTGCGCTGACTCCATGTTTTGAATTCACTTTAAATTAGAAGGTTGAGAACACAGTGTTTTAATAGACTTAGTCTGCCTCTTATAACACCTTGAGAACAGCATTTTAAATAGACTTAGTCTGCCTCTTATAACAACTTGAGAACATCACTTTAAATAGACTTAGTCTGCCTCTTATAACACCTTGAGAACACAGTGTTTTAATAGACTTAGTCTGCCTCTTATCACACCTTGTCAGTGTTGGAGCAAAAAAGAGATGTGGCTCAGGCTGATTATATCTGGTAGGATGGCAGTCCTGTAATTTACACGGCTAACCGGGCTTGTATATTTAGTGTGAGCGCTAGCGAGCATGAAGTACTGTCGTTCTTTTTACTGTATACTTAAAAACATTTGCGAATTTCCCCAAAAAATGTTCTGTGTCTTAAGCCTGAATGGTTGAAAGCACAGATAGAAGCATCGTCCAGACTCCTATGTGTCTATATTGAGCTTATTGTAGACTTGTAAACATAATTACAAATGTAATTGCATTCTGCTAACGATGTTTACACATTGTCACTTGAAATGTATAAACTATTGTGCAAGTTTAATATGTTATGACCTATGTTATTTTTTACATTATATAAGGACAAAATAGAGAGAAAATGTCCGTGTGTGTGAATTCTCTCTCAAGATGGGAGTCGTAATTGCAGGTTGCCATGCAACTGAAAATATCCCCTGCTATGAATTATCTCTCTGTCCAGAGGACTTGACGCCTGAGATAGGAAATTATATCCTTTCCAAATGTATGAAGATGGATAGCCTTGCCTTAAGTCTCTTTATCAAAAGAAAATCTTTATTACACCTCAACCACATTGTGTTTCTCTATCAGTCTGCATGTGAGCTCTATTTAAAGTTGCCATAGGCAGCTTCATGTGGAAGGCAATTTTGGCGACCCATACAGTTTACTTAGGTTAATTATTTTCCCTAACGGTCGCAAAGAAGATGTGCAGGATGCTGGTGGTTGCTGAATATCGCTAGCATGATCAACGACTATAGTCCCAGTATGGGCATCTCTTCCTGATTTAGTGACACAGTCACTCACACTTAGTCATCACAGTTTTGCGGGAGATCGTACCCGGTGGCAGACAAAATGAGTGTTAAATATTGAAACTTCAAGAGGACTGATCTGAACCACGATTGTTTTCATTCTCCCATAGACATTACAATGTGCTAAATGTATTGATAATACTTTAATATAAAAAAGTTGCCTATAGTTGCTTTAACTGTATTGACACTGACTTTGGGTCCGACTTATCCTCAGACAGGTGATAGCAGTAGTGCCCTCATTGAATAAACAATTACAAACGAATTGGCTTACATATTTCATCTGCAGGTTTTGCATAGTCTAGATGGTAATATAGATGTTTTCTAGATGCCATCAAGAAGAAAACGTACCTGATAAATGTAGATGTATTTGGTGTCTGTCCCTTAATACCTTTATTATCAGAATGACAGATGTAATCTCCATTTCTGTCTCGGGTTTCATTCTCACACCTCGATATTTTTTTAAATAAAGATAAAGAATATATCACAGGGTGAGCTCAGTGGCAGAACGGCCCTTTTTGAATTTGAGTGTGTATTTTATTTATATATAAAAAAAAATGTTGTTTTAAAGTGTTTTTCTCCCTGTTTTACATGTGTGTCCTTTGCTTTGTGTGCCGGTGTGGGATATTTCACAGCACACACAGATGAAAAGCCGGGCTGGATCCTTACACCCGCTGTTCTAAGCTGTCAGAGCCCACCATGGGAGGGGCGTTTTTACCTGGAGACTGATGTTATGCTAATGGATATGGAGATCCAGTCCACCAGACGTGCATTCGGGCCATCGATCTTACAGTGATGTGTTTCAGCAGTAAGCAAAGAGCTGTGAAACCTTAGCTCTGTTGGGGAGAATAAGCTTCAGAGAGCAGTAACATGATTGCTTTCTGTGGAGGACCTGAGGATGGAGGACCCTGAAAAAAAAAAAAAACTATTTTCTCTTTCTCTCTTCTACTTCCTCCTCTTCTTCTCTCTCTCGGTCTCTCTCCCTCCCCCTCTCTCTCTCTCTCTCTCTCTCCCGGGTCTTTATCTTGTACTGTAAGATATCTGTCAGATTTTTCAAACAATACCGCTTGATTGCACTCTGACATGCGGACAGCAAATTCTGCCTGCTCTTTAAATGCCCTGCTGGCTAAGTCAGCCAGTGGGTTGTTTTGCATTGAAGTAGCTCTAAAGTCTTTCTCATACTATGTCAACATAGGGAGACATTTAGGCCATATGGCCGCGTGAAGGAACTTTCCCCATAGATATTTGCATTTTCAAAACTGTGATTGAATTGGTATAAATGCATTTTCTATTAGCCTTAAGGCCATTGTGTGGTGGTTCCGGAGCGGAGGAATATACTTTATTTAAACACAGACAAGCTTTGACAACCATGTAGCATTTCATAATGAATTTCTTCAGTGAGTTAGGGTAATATCCACTCAGACTCCAGAACAGCACTGGAGGAAAATCTAACCTTAATACGAGAGGTAGTCGCCTGGGACCCTGATAAACACGACTCCTGTCATTTCAGGTGGATGTCTCTGCATGGGCTTTTTATTTATATATTTTAAAACAACACCTGAAGCATGTTCCCAGTCTTCCTTTTTAATTTGAGGCCTCAGTGAAACCTTGACAAACCACAGAGTACTCTAGGTGTTTCATGTGGGAACATTCTTTGACTGAGGGGTTTTCCCTCCGCCTGTAGGGGTTTAGAAGTTGTTTCTCAATGCTTTCCCCTGTGTGTGTGTGTGTTGATTGTTCTTGTTGTTTTACCTTTGGGGATTGTGTTGGTGCACTGGTGTGACTGCTCCTGTGTCTTTAATGGGACTAGTCTTAACAGGTGTTACTGGAAGAGAACTCAGGCTTGATCAGCCATGCTGTTCGGTTATTGGGTTGTGCCATAGATTCACTGAAATTAACTAATTTGTTTTAATAATAGATAACTTCATAATAACTAATATAATAACTTTGTGTTTTTAACTGATATAACGTACACAATATGATTGTGGGAGATGGGACAATGGTAACCGATGAAAAAGCGGTCTACCGACATACTGTAATAACCCATATTTAAAACTTTCATAATAATTTAATTATGGCCAGACCATAAGTACAATGTATTTGCGGTTATCAACACTTGCTTGAAGTTCAAAATCAATGAGGTAAATAAGTGAAGTAACAAAAAAATATAAAAAGAAAATACTCTTTGTGGGATTCTATGGCTGAGTATTTAACTGTATTTCCTAAGAAATCAAGTCTTCCATCACGTGTGAGCAGCAAAAACATCACTAATATGTCATGTCACACACACATACATACGTCTCAGTGTCCTACTGGACTTCACGTGGCGGTAAAGAATGGAACATCCAGGAGTCTTGTGTTTTTATGATCTGAGACATTCAGGAGAGGTTAACGTCATCACAGAGGCGTGTCATTACACCCAGCTCATCTCTAAGCATTTTACGAATAAAACCAATCCCGTCCATTTCATTACGTTGTAAAGCCACACTTACACAGCGGCGTGACAAAGTGTTGGGTTTTCCCGTTACTCGGATACAGACGTAGCTAATGCACCTCATGTCTTAACATTCTTAATTATTTTTTAAGAATTATTTTTTTCCACCGTAAGTGTTTAGTCAGGTGTGTGCCTTTGTGGTTTGTGATGCCGTGCTTCATTTAAAAAAAAACAAAAATACAGCAGTTGGTGACTTTGTAAACAGATGGAGCCCTTGTGTCGAGCTCCCTTCTGTCAGGTGCAGCAAAACCTTTGGTTTGTCAAAACCCAAAAGCCTGATGATGACCCATCTGTGCTGCCCTAGTGCCCTCACAACCTGTCTTTGATGCAATTCAAATCTATAAATAGACAATTTTCTTTTCAACCATGACAATTTGAGGAAATATATTTGTGTATATATACAGTATATATGTATATATATGTATATATATATATATATATATATATATATATATATCCATCCATCCATCCATTAGCTATACC
>JAVQIZ010040421.1:0-10614 GCA_036023535.2 Galaxias brevipinnis | reverse complement strand
TATCAAATGTGAGTCACTGGGAGTCTGTCGAGAGGGCCAGCGTGAGAGGGATGGGGGGGGGGGGGCAGGAGGGGGTGAGGAGTCTGGGGGGGCTGCCCGGGTCAGTCATGGCTCAGTGAACTTGTCTGACATTGATGGACAGCATGTCTGTCTGGTTGCTCTATTCTATCTCTCTCTCACTTGAACGAACACACACACACACACACACACACACACACACACACACCTGTGCTGTGGGATCGCAGAGGGGAGACTACAGTGGGTGTGCGATGCTCTGCTGCACCGGTGCACACAGACCAGGCAGGTAGCCTGTGTAAACCTGTGTCTGCTCTGACCTCTCCGTCCCTCCAGCCGCCCCTCGCTCTCCTTTAACCCTCTCTCGTCTCCAAACGGACCGTAGGAGCAGCTACAATAGGTTTTTATGTGATAATTCTTCGAAACACATATCAAAGGTTGCTTTGCAGAGGCGTATGTCCTCCTGTCCTGACCATGTCATTCCTAGGTGACGAGTCCTCCGGGTAGAGACAAACAGATTGTTTTCATATGCGTTGTAAGAATATAAGCTTCTGGAAAAACCATCGATAGGCAGGAAAACAAGACCTTATGTTTTGGCGCAAATCATTTTCCGATTCCATTCCCAGCCATCATTTTCGCCCAATTACTCTTCCGCGCTCCGAACCAAACTGCGTGCAGGTAATGCGGTTAGCGGTTAATTTGATTCCAGGGCTAGGGGAGTGGAGGGGCGGGGTGAGGGAGGAAGGGAGGGAGCGAGGGATCGATGCAGTCAGAAGAGGGACTGTGTTAACATCCTAATCTCTACTAGCATCGGAACGGGCAGCGGGCGGCTCAAATCCTCCAGCAGCCTACAGACGGACAGCGAGCAACACACACACACACACACACGTACGCACCGACACACACACACAGATGAGAGGATAAGATAGAGGCAGGACAGGGTAGCCATTAGAAGGGGACTGGTAGTCGGTGTTCGGAGGTAAACACAAAGATTGCCTTCCAAACCTCCAGCTCCACACGAACACACACACACACACACACACACACACACACACACAAGGCCCCAGTCTCACCTGTGTTAGCCTGATGCAGATTTGCATGTAGCAAAAAAACAATAAAAAATTTAAAAAGCTGGGGGCACAAAGACTAAACATGGGCCCTGATGGTGCCATGTGACCATGTGACATGTTGATACGCACAGTACTGTCTATCTCAGAGAAAGAAAGAGAGAGAGAATGAAAAAGAGAAAGAGAGAGCGGGCGTCAGAAAGACAGCATCTTTAATTGCCCAGGTAACACAGGCAGATGCTCCATCACTTTGGCGATGGCAGTGATTAAAAACAGTAAAATATTCATTTCAATCAGACGCCCGCATGCTACATGTATAATTAATGCTCTGGGGAAGGGCATGTTTGTTACACACACACACACACACACACACACAAATAGTGCAGGTTCCTCCACTAGATCCTCTCGGCATGCTGCAAACATCTGCTCTGTGTATTGGCTGTGCGTGTGTGCGTGTGTGTGTGTGTGTGTGTGTGTGTGTGTGTTGATGGACACCATCCTGATGGAATACAAGATGAGCCACTCATGAGTGAAACTCCACAGGGAGGTCAGGGGTCAGATAGACTGCATCATGGGACGTGGGCTGAACTCCTACACAGCAGATGGAGTGTGTTCCTCTCCCCGTGTTGTTGTGGAAACACAAATCGTTGTGTGTTTGGGACTGGTCTTCTTTCTCTCTCTCTCCGTGCTTTGAACACCCGCCTCCTCTGTCTGGATTCCGTGCGCTCCTGCCTCCCTTCTCTGTCGTGTGTGTGTGTGTGTGTGTGTGTGTGTGCGTGCTAGCTCTCAGTGGGGTGTCTCGGAGTGAAGCGTTGAATTGGCTGGTGGGTGGGACGGCGAGCCGCTCACTCACTCCCTCCCTCGGTCTCTCTATTAGCGTCCATTTTGTCATTTCCTTCTCGTCTCCCCCTCCCTCTTCCTGTGCCATTACCAATCTCCCTCTCCCCTGGATCCACCCGGGGTCTGCCTGGCTTCTCCCTGTTCATTTGACTTGATTATGCCCACTGTGTTACACCATTGTTTAGACCCCAGCAGTTTGCTACCATTATCATTCAGCGTGTGTGTGTGTTTGTCACAATTAGCTCTGACGGGGGGGTGTGTGTGTGTGCGTGTGTGTGTGCACGTCTCGTCTGTTCGGCGCTCATGTTCAATTTCCCGGCGAGCGGCGGAGGCGTCCTGTCCAGATGCTTCCCGCCGCACCAACCTGGGAACGGGAACAGGGAACCGGAGAACCGGCGTGGGATCCAGAGTCTCCTTTGTGAAATCCTCGTTCCCTCTCTCCTATAGGGAGGATCAATGGAAGGAAAGGCGTCTAGAAGTGGAGGAAGCACAGGAGGACTTGTGAGATGCGGCCGGTGGACTCCAGACAGACCTCTGGGTGGGACCGAAGCAACGTTCCTCATCTGGTGGCTGCTTTTAATTTGACGGGACGGGATGAGAGCGTCTTCATCGCGCGTCTACCCAGCCCCTCTTCATCTCCGCTGCCGTGTGATCAGCTGCTGAGGAGTCTCCCACGACTAGCCCCAGTGTAGTATCAAGGAGCCCACCGCTGAACACACACACACACACACCGTCTCCTTTCATTCCCTGGCGCAGGTAAGACAGGGTCTGCATCAGTTTTGATATCTTTCTTCCCCCTCCTCTTCCTCTCAGTATAATTGGCTGGAGGTGCCATCAGTAAGAGAGAGAGCAGCTTGACGTTTTCATGCAATCTCACACAGGCTAATGAGTTTCCTCTTTCTTCCCCAAGAGACACACACACACACACACACACACACACACACACACACTCAAGTGAACTTGAGTGTGTTGGACTCTTTATACTCACATTACATTAGTGATGAAGCTGCTTGTGCAGTATTGCGCGTCCTTTTCCAACACCTTTTTTTTACATCTAAGAGGAAGCTTATAAGAACCACAGCCATGCCATCCTCTACAAAAACATATATTATTTTGATCTGTCATTTGCAATCATCAGTCGACTCACCATATAATTCTGGATCACATTCTAGAAATAGGGATATTTCACTTTGGCTTCTTATTGCATTGTTTCATACGAAACCTTTTAAAAACACACAACTTGACAGTATAACTGTCAAATTATTAGTACAAAACATGCCAATCATAAATTGAGGAGCATTGGAGATGACAAATGCATACATCAAGGCGCGCACGGACCCAAGCACACATAACACACACACACACACACACACACACACACACACAATTCAGTTTTCCAGAGAAGTCTTTTGATGAATAATGCATCTGCTAACGCAGGAAGGTATGGAAACATCACTAATCCAGCCAGCGTGCCCCCGATTCAGGTCATCTAATTATCAACATGATAATATTGCCTCCATACATTATTCAGAAGGCACTCGTTACATACTTCTTGTGCAGACACAATTGGAGCACATGGGGGTGCACACACGCACACGCACGACAGCACACTCAAGAAGATAACAGCTCGGGGTAAAGCTGTATTTGTGTGTGTGTGTGTGTGTGTGTGTGTGTGAGGTGGGGGGCTAGTTTTAACAGACGAGTCCAGAACTCAGTCAGTCAGCATCAAGTCGTCTTCCTCACGATCCTCCTCGCACCCTCAACAGTCCTATCTCTCCTCCTTAAGGTAAGACAGAACCTGTGGCTGGAGCTGGGGGGGCTAGGAGGGCTGTGGCGTGGGGAGCTGGGGGGGCTAGGAGGGCCGTGGCATGGGGAGCAGGACCCCTCCCTAGGCTGGGAGAAGAGGTGAGGTGCTGGGGGTTTGGGGAAGCGGCTTCGGCAGCCAGTTTGGCGGCTTCGGCCCCCCCGGGGTCCTTGGCTCCGTCCAGCAGCAGGCGGACGCTCTGGGCGAAGACGGAGCGCGGGTCAGCGGTGGGAAGAGCGGGACAGTCACAGCTCTCCCTCAGCTCCAGAGCCTGCAGGATGGAGGGAAGAAAGAACAGCGGGATAAAGGAGTAAAGAAGTCAGAGTAAGGAGAGATAGAGCTAACAGAGGAGGCTAACGGCTAACCCTTCCTATGGACAGAGCCCACCCTCCACAGCCCCTCTGCAGGCTAACGGCTAACACTGGCTAACCCTCCCTATGGACAGAGCACACACTCCCTTTCCAGGCTAATGGCTAACACTGGCTAACCCTCCCTATGGACAGAGCCCACCTTCCACGTCCCCTCTCCAGCCTAACGACTAACACTGGCTAACCCTCCCTATGGACAGAGCCCACCCTCCACAGCCCCTCTCCAGGCTAACGGCTAACACTGGCTAACCCTCCCTATGGACAGAGCACACACTCCCTCTCCAGGCTAATGGCTAACACTGGCTAACCCTCCCTATGGACAGAGCACAACCTCCACGTCCCTTCTCCAGGCAAACGGCTGGGCTGTGGGTTTGTTCCAGGTCAGGGTGAAAGAGATGTGCTGGTTGTCCTCCCAAACGCGGGGGGAGAGACACCTCATACTGGAACACCTCTCTCATCCCGACCAATCTGGATCAAACTGAGCCACTCTGCTCAGGTGTCCGTCTGGGAGGATGTGCAGGTTTGGTTCCAACTATTGGGACAATTCCCAAGAGGGTTCTGCACGCCAGCCCAACATCCGGGGAATGAACCGGCCCCGCGCTACCGCCCGGCAGTCTTCACAATCCCACTTCTCTTTCTGAAATGACTGCTTTTAGAGGTCAATCGGTGGCTCAGGAGTTTTTACAGGGGAAACGCGCACGCACACACACACACGCACGTACGCACACACACTCAGACCCCTAACACACACACAGGGAAGGGAGATGGCTATGGCTTCACAACACACAGGCACCTGATGGACTATTAGTGGTGTCTCCATCTGTTCCCCTCTCTCTCTCTCTCTCTCTCTCTGCAGCTGACGGGGGAGAGCAGGACGCTCTTCCTGAGCGGTACAGAAAACACTGAAGGGTTGAAGGAGAGCGCCACTAGTCTGACTTCAGACTACGCTGACCTGACTTCAGCGAATCGCTATCGAGAGAGTCAGAGCTGATAACCAATCAATACCCTTCCATGGCATTGATAAGCGTCATGGAGGAAATGTACACACCCTTTACACACTACTGGGGGGTCGCACGCACAGAGTTACACAATGGGAGCACCGGGGGGGGGCTCAGAGCGTTTTGGGAGAAGCTTAGCCCCCGGCTGGATTGGAGTAATCTAGTAGGAGCGTACTGCAGTGGTTGTGGATTAGCTGGAATGGGCCTTATGGTTTACAGTCCCCAGAGGAAACAAGATCTTTCTATTCAGTTTGTTATAAAAGGAGGCGGGGGGGGGGGGGCCGGGGACTCTTCGAAAAGCCCGGGGCCTCTCTCCTCTCCCTCATCCTCTGTCTTCTCCTGCTCCTCCTCCTCTTCCCCCTGCTCCTCCTCTTGTCTACTTCCAAGTTCCAAGATCCAAATTCTGCAGTAAGGGTGACCGGGCCCCTTGCTGTTGGAGCCCCTAAGCTTTAGAACTCCCTGCCTACTGATCTCAAACAGGCCACCTCAGTTTCCTCTTTTAAATCACTTCTTGAAACTCACATTAACCTTAAATCTTTCTCTTAACCGCTGTCTTTAATTTTGTTATTTTAGTTCATTTTTAGTTTATTTTTATAACCAGATTTTACAGTGTCCTAATTATATTCTGTTGGTTTTACTTACTTGTTATTTTTATTGGAACCTTGTAACCTTGTTTTGAAAGGCGCTGTATAAATAAAGTTATTATTATTATTATTATTATTACTAGTGTCTACAGGTGGATCCTCCATCTCCAAACGCGTCATTAGTTCACTAAACACCCTAAAGCTCAACTCGCTTCTCCTCAGCTCCAAGCTGCTGCTCTGAGCCGAGCCTGACCCAGAATCTGCACCTACACGTCCACGTTAGGGATGGATGAACCGGCTTTGGTAGGGGTGTGTGTGTGTGTGTGTGTATACCTGTGGTACGAGGCGGTCCAGTTGTGTGACTCTGTTCCTGTGGGAGGGGTGTGTAGAGAGCCACTCAGGGACGGTGGGTTCTCCCGTCAGCTGATCCGTGAGCTCCATCTGCTGCCAGAACACCGGCCCCGCCCGCACGTCCGCGCACGCCTCAACACACACACACACACATCAAGGGGTTAAGTACGCACACATGAAGCACACAGGCTCGCCTAATTCTTCCCAGTTAAGCCCACTTGCTTTCTAGCGCTGAGGACCACGTTTTCCTTTGACAGCAGTGCCACCTAGTGGACGGCGGACAGATTGCAGTGTGTGAAAGGGTGACGTCCCGGGTACCTTGGCAGCCAGCAGTAGTCCGACCTGGTCAGCCTCAGCCTCCAGCTTCCTGCTGTACGGACGACTGAACAGGAACTGAGACAGGCAGAGGGCAGGAACACAACAGTGGGGAGGGGATGAGAACGGCAACGGAAAAAAATCCTTTCCAAAAAATTGTTTTTCTTGTTAAAACACACCAACGGGTTTAATTTTGATTAATAATCTGATTGAAGCATGTCCTTGTCCCTCATATGAGCCTTTCAAAATGATGCCCTAATACTCTCAATCAGACATGCTCATCCTCAAAGACAAACTGTCAATCACGTCTGTCAGCTATTCTGCTCTTTTTCCCCCCGGTGTGTCTCGGTGTGTGTGTGTGTGTGTGTGTGTGTATGTGTGTGTGTCTCACCTGTACCAGCTTGCCTTGTATCCACTGGCCCAGCACAGCCAGGCTGTCCCTGGGACACACAGCCCAGATTGCTGTCAGCAGGATGAGAGACAGGAAGTCTATCACGTGAGACATGCTGGCCTGCTCAGCCTGAGAGAGTGAGAGAGAGAGATACAGTGAGAGAGAGAGAGAGAGAGAGAGAGAGAGAGAGACAGAGAGATACAGTGAGAGAGAGAGAGAGAAAGAGAGAGAGAGAGATACAGTGAGAGAGCGAGAGAGAGATACAGTGAGAGAGAGAGAAGAGAGAGAGATACAGTGAGAGAGAGAGAAGAGAGAGAGATACAGTGAGAGAGAGAGAGAGAGAGAGACAGTGAGAGAGAGAGAGAGAGAAAGAGAGACAGAGAGACACAGTGTGTGTGAGAGAGAGAGAGAGAGAGAGAGAGATGCAGAAGAAGGGAGTCAGTCGTGATGTAGACAGAGAGCGAGAAAAATGAGGGCCCAAAAGACCAAGTATTGATCTCTCCCATTTACAATTGCTGAACTGTTAATATGCTGTAGCAGACATGCGAGTGTGTGTGTGTGTGTGTGAGTGTGTGTGTGTGTCCCATACAGCCCTCGGAGCGGTTCAGACGGAGCACGTCGATGCTCATTCTCCTCATCTAATTAACCTCTCCTCCAGGCCAGGCCTCCCAGGACTCTAAAACTCCCTCTGAAACACCAAACTCCATTACACTGCTCCACACTACTGCCAGCGTCTGAGTGAGAGGAGGAGAGGCTGTTCATCTGCTCTGACGAACTACCAGGGAAGGGTGGACACGGGGTACACAGGACCCCAGCCATGACCCGGGCAGATAGGATTAGAGCTGAGCGGAGACAGGCTAAAGGCCTGCCAGATCATTAACAGACTGTTACAGCAGGCTGATGCCTGAGGTCGACCCCAACCCACCGGCCAATAGACAAATGGAGGCCATTTTGACGAATGACTCAGCGATATCGTTCGCTAAGCTCTCTCTCTCTCTGTGTGTGTGTGAGTGTGTGTGTGTGGGGGGAGAGTACTTACAGAGTGTCCTATGACGGCGTGGGCCATCTCATGTCCCAGGATGAAGGTGAGCTGATGGACGTCCGCTACGGCCTCCAGCATCCCCGTGAACATGAACACCTTCCCATTCTAAAGAGACAGAGAGAGATGGAGAGGGAGAGCAAAGGGGAAAAAGAGAGAGAGATACGGGGAAAGAGAGAGGGTTAACACTATGGCGTAAAGCATATGGGTAGACAGCACATTGACAGAGACATGCCGCTGGTTGAATTCTAACTCTCCCCTGGGCGTCTGTCCTTCCATGCACTCACAGGCAGCACGAAGGCGTTGACGTTGGGGCTCTGGACCACGTGGACGCACCAGGGGACGGTGGCCACCTGGGGGATGTCCTGGTTCCTCTGGGCCAGGTGATGCACCACCCTCTGCACCACCTGGTGACGGGGGTCCTGCTCTGGGACCAGCTGCTCCGCAAACTCCTCCATGTACTGGAGAGACAGGGAAACAGTCGTCACAACAAGTGCAGACTCCATGTTGTTTCCCCCTCGCTCCGTGGACCAGTCCCCTCTACCCCTCCCTTCTGCTGTCGTTCATCGACCTCCCTCATCGCTACCCTCTCACCCCTTCAGAGGTAATGGCCGCCAGCTCCATGTAGTTCTCTCTGCTGAACACCAGGAGGCGCATTCGTCCCGTCACGGGGCACTCGTCCAGGTGGGTGAGGCAGAAGAGCGACAGGATCACCATGGCGACAGCCCCTCCCGCCGCAAGCTGCCACCGCCGCCGCCATGCCGCCTGACGCAGGAGCTGCTGCCGATTGGGCGGGAGAGCGGCCCACCACTTCCTGATGCTCCTGCCAACGTAAGATTCAAAGAATCAGTCTGAATTCTACTTAACGGTTAACGACAGTTCCGCTTTTCTAAACAAAACGGTCAACTCTCAAACACATAAAGATAAATGACAGTGTGGTCTTACCGTCCCAGTATAATTGCCACAATCTTCTGCAGTGGTTTAAGGACCAACCATATGAGAGGGGCAGGAAGAGCTCGCAGAGGACCAGAGGTGTGAAACTGCTGTTGTCCACAATGAGTTAGGACGGGCACATGTAGTAAATGTAGTCTATTAGGTGTATTTGCTGTAAAACATACTGCCCTCAAAACCTCTGGTCTGTTCAAAGAACATCTAAAGTGCCAAAGAGAGTCTGTTTTCCTTTTAGTTTGTGATTGAATAGGGCAGCTGTTTCTTGAACACAACTCAGCAGATGACAAGAGGGATCTCCTGACAGTATGTCCACCTTGTGTGTAAGTTCGGAGACATTGGACAAGGGATACAGGATTGGAAAAGAAACGGTTGTTCCTCACTAGTCGAACGCAGAGCAATTCCATGGCCCTACCAGCCAAAGTTATCCGCGGAATCCTCTTGGTGTTAGCGGGGAACGTTGTATGTTGTAAACAATGGTGCTTTCTTACCAACACCGACTGGTTTTATTAGTTGTTTATATATTACAAAGATGAAGTAATGTAAAGCTCTTAAACGTTCTAAACTAAAGACTTCAATGTCATGTCATTGCTGTGTCTGTCTGCTCCATGCACTAATCTCTAGATGATGAAAATTTTCAGCGAGCTCACGCGACGTCATATTACTGCAATGAAATCATTTATTAAATCTTTAAGAATTTTTTTAAAGACATTTTGCATGACACGAGCAAGTAATTACCCGATTTGCCATTACATCGTAAAGCTTTTTCGAAACTTCGTTTTTGGGTGACGGACGTTGTGTTCACGGAAATAGTGTCCCTGTGAAACGTAGTACAATCCATTTGGTTCCTTTCTCAATTTCTACAAATTGTAGCTTTATCCTAAAGGTTTGTTGTTGGGTTGTGTGATTGAGTTATCAAAGGTTTTAATATTTTGCGATCAAATAACAGCCATACCAAGACTAGTTTTGGTTTAAACGGCTTCCTATTAGAACGATTATTTCGGTACATTTCAACATGGCTCATATGTAGATAATGTTAGTCATAAAAGAAAAATGACAGTGCAACGTTTGCAAAGTCAAAATAGAAAGTACACTAAACCATAAGACTATGATGTTTAATTATATGAAAATAATTGTTAATTGGGATCTCAAGAGTTAAATCAAACAATACAATATAAGAGCAAATACACATAACCAAAACATTGTATGAAAATAGATGCTTTATTACATACCCAACACACCTAACTAATATTCCCACACAGACACAAAGTGGTAACTGTTAGTATCTGGCCGAAGTATAGCTGATGGCTATGAATCAAGTAACTACATCTAAACATTACATATTTAATCCTTTTAAGGGCATTCAAAATGTTTTAAAAAATACGGATACATTGGAATTCATCCCTATATACTACATAAAATGTGGTTACAATGTTATGGAAGTCTTCATTATTTATTTGATTGAATAACAGAGTGAAAACAAGTGTATTGTGACAGACAGGGATCAAAACAGATAGTCGTGTCCGGTCAACAGCACGGAGCCCAGATGTAACACAGGGGACTGTCCTGTTTCAGGACTCTGAGTTTGGCTGCTGGGTTCTGTGTCCCAGCCGTTGTCTGGCAACCCTCTCTGCGAGTCTGCTTCCTGCTCGTCCTCCTCGCTGAACGGGAAACCGTCTGGGTCGACGGCCTCCGCCGAGGAGTGAGAGGCTCCGCCTTCCTCCTCGTCGGCTGGCGGCGTGGCCGCAAAGTGAGCTTGGAACAGGGTCTGGATCTGGGTGAGGAAGGGGTCTCCCTCCTCGTCTGGCAGGGGCTCCAGATACCTGGCCAGAGAGGACAGCATCTACAGAGAGACGTAGACACAGAGAGCATTGAGGGAGTGGGGAGGCCACAG
>JAVQIZ010040420.1:0-15096 GCA_036023535.2 Galaxias brevipinnis | reverse complement strand
CCCCCCCCCCCCCCCCCCCCCCCCCCCCCCCCCCCCCCCCCCCCCCCCCCCCCCCCCCCCCCCCCCCCCCCCCCCCCCCCCCCCCCCCCCCAGCAGGGAGAGCAAAGGCCATAGCATGTGTCCCATCAGAGGATGAAGGAGGGAAAAACAAACAACAGAGAGGAAAAAGGAGGAAGGAGCATAGCAAACATTGGTGGCCAGGGGGAGGAATAATAGTTTTCGCTGGATGTTTATTTGAATATGGCGCAGAGGATTGAGAGGTCAGCCCAGGATTTAGGGGTTGGGAGTAATGAAGCCAAGATGGAGTCAAATACTCCCTGCTGAGGAAGGTCACTCACAGGCCCACCCTGAACTGGGAAGGTGCACTGTGTTTGTCTCCGGCGTGTTCACTGGAGAGGAGTGAGCAACAAAACAGCACACCGATAGAACATCTCCACTTTTAGTAGTTTGATTTAGATGAAGCAGTTTAATCCAAGTGTCTCAGGTAGCAGGGTCTATGTAATTCACATCAGCCCTGACTTCATGATAGACGGTGGGGTTGCATTGGGGTGACACTGTTCCCATTCCAACCAAAATGCAGTTGAAAAAAAAGGATTCCACTTGCGTATTACGGACAGTCACTCGCTTTTGTCCCCCAGGAAAGAATCCGAGCCAATCGGCCTCGCTCACGTTTCCGTCCAGAGTTAGGTTTGACCTCTCGTGTTGCTGAGTGGAAATACAGCTTTGTATTCTGAATGTGTCTCGGTAGTGTCGGTACTCACGTAGTCCTCTGTCTCTGCATGTCCTGCTGTTCCCCACCCTGTCAACGCAACACTCCCTTTTGACAGAGCGAATGTATGCTGACGCTTCCATGCTTGTCTAATGTTTTGATCCCCTGGTGAATGCATTATTTATTAGACGTTAAGTGCTCCATTGCGAACTTTAAGTGGCAGTGTGTAGCATTTCCTTAATGAATGGGGTTGGAGGAGATCAAAGTGGGAGAAATGACAGGGAGGCAGAGAGATTCCACGTGCCTCACTTCATTGCTGTCGTTCACGTCAAGGGAATATGTCTTCGTGCTGGAATTGAGTTCTTACTTCATGCTCACAAACATGGTTTCTCTATTTATTTGAATTTCAGCTCAGGATCCATTTTTGTGAAGACAGATTTGTGTGCGTCGTACTATTGGTCAATAATGCCTTTTACTTCCTTGTATTAACATAAAATGCCCCCTCCCCTCCTTTTTTTCTATCTAGTGGCTTTATATATATATATATATATATATATATATATATATGTGTGTGCAGCGTTTAATTAAGTCAGTTCAAGGAAGTTAAGTAAGTTACCACAAACTGTATTTATGGATGTCTAGGTTTGTCCACTGTTTTAATTAATCATCATTGCTACAATCATTATTATTTTTAATAATAATATAAAATACTATACCAAGCTTTTTAATAATGCTACAAAGCTAAATTTATCCTCATCGGAAAAACCTTCCACAGTAGCAGTAAGCTGCTTTTTTTCAGTAGCAAAAAGTTTTCAGTCAAGTTTCAGCGCGAGAGCACCCTTCCCTGGTAACTCTGAAGGTAGAGGGAGCTAGCCACTCCTCCACCTCCTCCTCCTGGTCCTCCTCGCCTTTCCGCAGATCATTAGCGACTCAGCTTTGGCCTTTGAAGTCTGTGCGGTCTGATGTGTCTGTCATAGCCATGCTAATCCAGGGGACAATCCCGGCCACCTGTTCCTGCTCACATCTGTCGGAGGACCATGGCTCGCCGCGGGTTCAGCTGCCTCCCTCTCACCCACTGATCCTCCGAGACCAGGGAGGTGGTCGGCCCGCGGCGCTATATTTGGAAACACCTATTGAAGCAGCATAATTAGGGAAAATCTTGCTTCTTTAACCTCTAATGATTTTCATCTTTCCAAAGTTTGATGATGCCTTCATATTTCTATTGGAACCAGTGTTATAATTTACTGCTGCTTTAGTTTTATATGAAATAATTGTACATAGTGAATTGCTTTTACAACTGTTTTTCCTTGTTATACAATCTTTATTTAGCATTTCTCTACATTGGGATTGAAGTGTTGATACTTGGTTTACTGTAAGGGATCACTTATTGTATGACTATGCTTATGGGATTTCAAAGCAGAATGTTAAGAAAATGGTTCATATGATGATTCTCATTGATACAATTCCAGGACACTAAACGGAATATTTGCCACACACTGCCCCTGACTGCATCAGAACTAACACATCCTTCTGAAGATTTACTTCAAAGCTAGCTTTGGAAGATACTTTGTAGAAAATGTTGTCAGGATATCTTCCTTTTTAGAGAATATTTGATTGAAGAGGCTAGTTCAAATACAGTACCACGTCAGCCTTGAAATACCCCATTGCCTTTAATGAAGTGCTTAAACTTTGATACTGCGCCGACCGCACTTCAAACTCTACATGCCCTGTGTTACAACAGTCCCCCCTAAGAGGTGTGCCCGTCGCAAAGGGCCGACTACCAGCTCAGAGCAAAGCTTCTCAAGGTCTCGTAGGGAGGTGCAGGCACTGCATGATGACCTCATTCATTAAATATGGCAATTAGGACAATTCAGGCACTCTCCCTGGAAGAGACTAATAGGCGGGACAGACAGGATGATAATTTACTTCTTCTTCTCTCTCTGAAACCTGGTGAAACCCTGTCATGTAGTCGGTTTGTCTGAGAAATTTCACTCGGAATGTAATTACTGTTGGTTCACATTCGTGGCGTCCTTCCAGAGCTCTCTGAGGGAGGATATTTTATACCACCACTACTCCACTCCTGCAGAATTAAGTACAGGACATCCGCTGTCATCAAAACACGCCCAGGCAGCTGGCATTGAACAATGAACTCCCCAGCCAATGTGCATGAGACAGGAGGACGACGCGAGAAGGGGGTCAGGGCTCTCTCTCTCTCTCTCTCTCTCTGTCTCTCTCTCTCTCTTTCTCTCTCTCTTTCTCTCTCTCTCTCTCTCAGGACCCAGCGGGGTTTACCACCATGTTGCCTCTGGACGGATCGGTTTGCTTTCCTTTTGCTCTTTCATGTCAACCGTCTAATTCTGTGATAGGAGAGAGAGCGACGACGAATCAAACCCCTCCCCCCCCTCCCGATGTGTGTGCCGGAGGAGGGAGTTAGGACGGGATTTGGCAGTCTTTCCTTTGATTGGTTGCCAACTCGGGTTGCATGTTTCAATACAGAACTTTAATAGGCCACCTGGGAGGTTGTGGGAGGGCACCGCGGGGGGGGTGGGGGGTCTCCAGTCCCCTGTCCATCAAGGGACAGACCCAAGGTGGAGCGAAACCAAACTTTTAAAACGGAACAAGTAACAAGAATTGTCCACTGTAATGGTTATGGAAGCAGTTTTCGCTGGTTCAAACGGCTGGCTAGCAAACTCTGGGACCTGATGCAAAATTGGAAAACCGTACACCTTTCTGGATTTCACTGGGAATGTACTTTGAACAAAGCATGTGGTTTGGCTGAGTTTATTGTTATGCCAGCATCAGAGATACATTATTAAACAAAGGGTGCATGTTGTTGACTCGTGGAGAAGAATACAAAATAGCATGCCAACCCCCTCCAGTAGACTCCCTCTAATGTGGTTTCAACAAATGATTGGCACAATTAACAAAGTCGGCTCTGCATGCCTCACATTACTGACCAGCCCACGCAAGGACATTGAGTATCACTTAACAGTTCACTATGTGATATCTAAACACACGGAAAGAAAAAAACTGTCTGTCGTCGTCACCACAAATATGTGAAATTGAAGTATGGCCCATGTAAAGACATTGAGTCTCACTCAACAGTTTACTACATGATATCTAAACATCAGGAGGAGAAACAAAAGTCTCTCAATAGACATTATAGAGGCAGCGATGAAAATGTAGTCTTTCCGGTTCAGAAACGAGCAATTGTGGACTCGGTGAAACCCGATTTGGAAGTCGGTTGGTTACAGTAGCCCAGCCTGTGGAGCCACGGATAAGAGTCCTGGGAAAGTTAGCAGCTGTACGGCTTTTTTCTCTGCAGGGGAACGGAAATCAGTGGAGTGTGTGAGAGTAGATGTGCATGAAAGAGAGACCTGCTGATCCAGGTGTTGAAGGCTGCCTGGCTCTCTGACAGTGCAGGGAGAGTACAGTGTATGGTCTGCGCTCGGATGCACACGGATACACACACACACACGGATACAAACACACACACGGAAACACACACACACGCGCGCGCGCACACACACACATACACGCACACACACTTTAACACATGGATACACACACACACACACAAGCACACACATACGAATACACACAAAGACACACCCACTTTAACACGCTTTAACACATGGAAACACACACATTCAGATGCACACACATGTCATAATACATAATGTTTCCACTGCCTGACCGACACTGCATTATCCTGCCAACTATTTATTTGGATATCCATCAGATAGAAATTCATGTTTAGTGTCGTGCCAGGTTTGTAACTCCATATTGAACAACTGTCCGCTTCCTCTTTGATTTGACTCATAACGACGGGCTGTATTCAAAGCTCAGACAACATTCAACATTGTGTTTGAAAGGAAGCCTCAGATCTGGGGCCCTCAAACCATTGTGGGCCAATTACAACCGCTGGTCTCGGCCCATTGCACATTCTCTCACAACTCAAAGCCTAAAGGAATCTCTAAACAAAGGCCTCAGGCCCACAAGCAACAATTGACAGTGGCTCCAGCTTTGAATGATGGTTACCTCCACCATAACTAAACCTCAGTTACGTCAATATTGCGCATTTGTTTTTGTATGCCTACGTTTATCTTGTTAACTCTGAACACAACGAAGGCGATTTTATTCCTAGATTGCATTGGTCTGCCGTATAATTGAGTGTGTGCAAAACCCTTCCAACATGGTCATTTCAAAGTCACTCTGTTTTGCGAGCCTGACCTATACATACTCACCTATATGTTCAAAAACGTTTGGTGCATTTTAAGCGTCATGTTCAGTAAAGGGTGTACTGTAATTGAATGAGTGTCTCACTACCTACATGTGATGTATTGAAAAAAAATGCATTGTTTAGTTTATGCTACAACTGGTAGTCCAATTAGCATATGTGAAACATATAACGGTGCCTTTGATCTCGTAATGTGTTCACAGAATGATTTTAGCTTATTCCCAAGGCCTAACTGTACAACTCGGAAATGCTTGCATTTTTCAAATCCCCCATAGTTCCACGTTATGCTCTCCAGATCTTGCGAGATGATTGAAAGGAGTTGGGCCTTGATGTTATCCTGAAGCGCTCAGGATATTTTCCAGTCGGATGCCAGCTCCCAGGCAGGCGATGTGATGAAATCCGTCTCAGCCCGAGGTCACCGGCTCACTCTGTAGTGTAATTATAGACAAGCAAAGGGTCTTGATTTGAATCCTTACACCATCCCGTTGGCATGTCCTTCAAAAAGGAGTCGGCGATAGAGCAGCCCTGCTGGTAACAGTTAAGTAGACATCAGCGCATTTCCAATCAATCTGCAAGAAAGGGCAACAGTGATTTGTCTGCGGCCATTTTGCCTGTCAGAGATGTTTAACTTGCTTGCGCATAATGGCTCTTGCACTCTGGGTAAACAGCCATTACCAGCCTGTTTATTTGGAAGGAGGGGGCTCGTTGTGGGTCCAACCCCAGTTTCAAAAGTACAATACATGCCAGAGAGACGAGAGGATGAGGGGGAGAGAGGAAGAACGAGGAAAGGAAAGAGAGGAAGACCCAATTTATTTGGCATAATTGGCTCCACTTGAGCAAACACCCTAGCTTGCCCAGTGGTCCTTTCAGTCCTAGCTATTACTAACTTTTTTTTTTCTTTTACAGAACAAAATGCTTTTTTTCTTTTACAGAACAAAATGCTCCTCCCATGTTGGCCTGGGACATAGCAAAAAAATACTAAATTAATTGGGCGGTGTTTGAAACTATGGAGCCTCCTTCATGACTTGTTTTTATTTCTTTGCCTCGACACACGCGTAACAATTTGGATTATTATGGTGGAAAAATAACTGCAAGCACTGTGTTATGCGAGTGAATTTGGCAGGCACAATTTGTTATGAAGCATAATCCCACTAAAAGTTAAAAAATTTTCCCGTCAATGTGTAATTGGTGTAATCACAATCTTCAGTTGAAGAATAGGTTACAAATAAGGCAAAGCTTCCAGATAAAAGACTCCAAACACTACCATCAACTTGGCGTGAGACTCGAGAATGAAATGAATAAAATGCTAACGCTTGTACAAGAGCTTTGACAAATGACCAATCTGTCTCATTCATCTCCCTTTATCTCTGCCGGGCAAGGAAAATCAACACCACCGAGACTCGGCTTAGTGTCTCAGGGATAAAAAGGAAACAAAATAGAGAAATGAATCAGAATCAGATACGTCAGATAAGACTACAGTCCGTTCCAGCGAGAATGTGGAAAAACACATTCGCTAGAGGACAGGACAGGGAAAGTCCGGCTCTGCCTCTCACCCCTTCCACGCCTTGTCATGTTTTGCTGGGGCCCTCGGTGGGTCGCTGGCCCCGTGGTGGTCCTCCCAGGAGGACCGGCCCCCGTGCAGGAAAAAGGAAGCCCTCTGAAACAATAGGCCCAAGCGGCCGAGCACGGGGGAGATAACTGAGACATCGCTTGGTCTCCTGACAGATTGCACCAGCACAGCCAGCCCGGTTGAGCCAGCAAGCCAGCCAGCCAGCCAGCTGGGGCTATGACCGGCAGACGCCTGTGGGCCTGTGTGGAGGGTTAGGGGGGCATGGTGAGGGTCCAGCCGGATCCCCCTGAGGAGTGTCACGGCCTGGTCACATAACAGTGTGGAGGAGGGATGTATGTCTGTGTGTATGTGTGCATGTGTGTGTATGTATGAGTTTCTGTGCAAGTGTGTGTTTGAGTGCATGATTGGATTGTGTGTGTGGGTGTGGTGTAGGGATGATTCACATTAGTTGTGTCAGTCTAAGTTTAATTGGCGTAGATGGTTTCTGTTCTGGGTTGATATCGTACGGCTGTAGGGTGGCCGTTCCCCTGATCCTCCGATGTCACACGCTTCATGTGTGACCACTTCCCTGTATGTCACAGAGACCCCACACAGCCCCGGCCCAGCTTAATTTGTGTGAACCTGCCAAGGAGGATAGCATAGACTAATGCACTTTAGTGTGGCCCCTTTACACACAAGAATATGTGTACGCACGCACGCACGCGCACACACACACACACACACACACAAACACAAACACAAACACAAACACCCCAACACACCAACACACACAAATCACAGCACTCTGTCTGTCTGTCCGACCTTCAGATAAGTATTTCAAATAAAAACTCCCAGTCTGAGGTCCCATCCCTCCACTTCTGGTAACCGATCTGTTGGGCCAGTCCCCCCTACCATCCCTCTCTTTCCCTCCCCTCCGTCCATTAGCGTGGCAATAAATGAGAATAGGAAGAAGTGATTTCTGTGGCTGAATAAGAGACTACCCAGGGTCAAGTGGCCATCCCCGAGGCATATTTAACGGCCTGAGCTCAAATGAAGACAAACGCTCGGCTCTAATTGTTGCCTGGAAACCCTCGAGGGTGATAAAGTGTGTCTTGTGGCTGCTGACCACAGATCAGTCAGCTGTTTTCTCTGCCTCTCGCTCCTGGTGGTCTGTCCTCTGGACTATTTTCATTGTGTATTTTTATGTCTCGATTCTTGCTAAGGTCAGAGGTGAGGGGCGTTTATCATATCAGTAACTGGACTCAAGCAAAAATGCAGTAAAACATTTCTGTTAAGGCCTACTTTTCTGTCGCTCATTTATACATGCTCAGACGCATTTAAAATGAACTAAATTGGAGATCAAAAGGCTTTTTTACACCCCTATACCACACAGAACGCTGCTGTTCTTTTCCTTATCTATCTATACATATATATCTTTATGTTTGATTTGATCTATATATATATATATATACAAAACTATATATAAATATATAGTTCTAAGCCTAAGGATATGGTAAATTAAGCAGAATAGTTAATTTACATCTGCCAACTAGCATTATTTATATATTAATTAATTAATTAATATGTTTATATATTAACATTAATTAAATATATTATAATTGAGCTAATCAGTAATCCATCCATCCATTCGCTATACTGCTTATCCTTGACAGGGTCGCGAGGGGGCTGGAGCCTATCCCAGCCAACACAGGGTGAGAGGCGGGGTGCACCCTGGACAGGTCGTCAGTCTATCACAGGGCCGACACATAGGGACAGACAACAGCTCACGCTCACATTCACACTCTCGGGCAATTTAAAGTTACTAATTAACCTGCATGTTTTTGGACTGTGGGAGGAAACCCACGCAAACACGGGGAGAACATGCAAACTCCACACAGAAAGGCCCTTAGGCCAGTTGAGCTAACAGTCCCAGGACCTTCTTGCTGTGAGGCAACAGTGCTACCCACTGAGCCACCGTGCCATTAGCGCATTAGTTTAGTTAATTGTGGGACATTGAGATTATCAAGAACTAACCAGCCACTCTGTTATCAGTACATCTTACAATAGTCATTCCTACACTGAAGGAAAGCCTAAGGTCTTGGGTTGAAATGGGCATCCCTTTCATTCAGCAAGTTATTCCCCAAAGACACACTGAAACAATGTGTGGGGTTTATTGTCCCTATAGTTATCAATGGGGTTTCAGCAAAGGCTTTTGTTTTTCAACCTAGGCACCAAATACGTTCTTAAAATGAATTGAATCACCATCTCTATAATACTGATCAAGGCCCTTTGTACTTGTCTATTTGTTTAAACCATAAATTAAGCATTATACTTTTATTTAAATAGCCTTTGTAATGAGAAGTAAAAAATGTTTGTTTTCTAATGAGGAACTAAATCAACATTGTGTGTGTGTGTGTGTGTGTGTGTGTGTGTGTAATTCAGAAACATGGACTATAACATAGATGTTTGCCATGCTGACTGCCTTTCTGAACTGATTTATAAGAATCAAAAAATATATGTAGTACGTGTGACAACGAACCGCCAGAGCAGTGAGACAACCATCCCCACCTGACCTCTTGACAGAGATGTTATGCTACCACATGGCTAACAACTGAAACGTAGACTAAAAATAAGTTATTACTTTCCTCTTTTAATAAGTGTTTGATTATAAAATCAAATCGACTGCAACATTTTACTACAAAAACATTAGCATGAAAAATTTCTCTGATCCATGAAATGCTCCTCACCTCAATGCTTTTTGTGTCAGACAAAATGGCCAGATAAAAATGAGCATGACTAATTTAGAGGTAATAAGCACTGTGAGAACCGACCCATGAGATGACCAACCCTGGGTCCCCTACCACCAGCTGTGACCTCATAGAAGCCATTCAATATTTTCAATACAATTTGACTAATGCAGTAATATTTAGTAGAATATACTGTTTATCTTTGTATTTGTTTCCTTAGTTGTTGCTATATTCTATAATATTAAGAGTACTTTAAAATGGTAATTCTATATATCCACAAGAGGGCGTTTGGACCTCCGATCCGTAAAGTGACGCATCGAGGAAAGATAACATTTCCTGTCAGAGAAAGGGGCAGGCTGAACGATGAGTCGTGTGGAATTTAGTTTAGAGCTAAGACGCAATCTGTGAGTAGGATATTGTAAAAAGGATTACACAGCGTTAAAAACTGGCCTAACGCAATGCAGTGCCCTTGACTTGTAATCTACAGTGAGTTCAACCACGCATGCCGGTGTAGGAAACTGGTAAGGCTATGGTTTGTTTTTATTTGTAGAAAATTTGCGAAGAAAGTTAAGTTTGATCGCGTCTTATTACTGTATAGGAGCCAGACATAGCCCATCGAGTCGCTCAACTGCATCACTATCAGAACAGTATTGGCCAGGGGCGCTCTCAAAATATATTAGTTGAACACGCGCTCATAGCCGAGTTCATAGAAGTTTGAAAGATAAACCAAGGCAAAGCCAAAGGCAGCATACATGTTTTTCATGGTGAACAACCCAAAGAAATATTTCACATTACGTATTTCCGTTGCATTTTTGGTTGTTTTTTTCCTCACGTGCACTTGGCCTGATAGCTGGTGTTTTAGGCCTACACTCAAAAGCGGTCCCCATACAGAAATCTGTACTAGTATGTAAGCTATACTAGTTGTACAATGTAGTTTATAAAACGCACTAGGCAGGTCAAACCAGTAGCGCCGGTGTTACAGTTCATCTGGTCATGTTGATTGCTGATATTGCGCGTGCGTGTGCAGCTGTCTTACCGTAATGCATGTAGGGCTGGGACCAATGATCGATGATGCATCGATGCATCAATCCTATAACAAACAATAAAAATCGATTTTTAACCAAGGAGATCGACTGACCGACTTGAAAAAAGTGCAAAAAAAAAAACGACAATCACAACCAAGTTTTTTATTACACACAAGAATCAGTCTAATTGTTTTCATCTTCGATATTATTTTATGTACCCTTTCATCGAAATTGTATTACAAATTAAACAAGAGACGGTAATGCAAAATAGAGCACATTGGTTAAAATTATAAATCATAGAGGTTTCATTATTTACATTCGGGAGAGTACAATTGACCATAGTTGCAGAAACATGCACATACGACAAGAATACTGTTACGACTTTACTTTTGACAATGCGCTGCCAAGATTAAACAGTTAACATTTATTTAAACTACTCATATCCTGACATTAACAACAAAAATAGGGAGCATGAACCACTGGCCAAAATATGCCTATGTTGCCAACCACGTCCCTTTTGAATGCACAAACTCCCATCGTACATATTTGCATGTTTACATCGGTTTTGACACTAGCCTATATGATGCATTGAACAGATGCTTTCTTCAACCAAAGTGGTTGATCAAAATAAATCAAATCGAAATAAATACTGGCATGGTTTTCAACAGTGTTGGGCAAGTTACCCTGGATTTGTAATAAGTTACTATTTACATATTAATCATTTAAAAAGTAATACAATTACTTTACTTATTACTTGGTATCAACAGAAATTAGTTTCGTTACTCGTTACATTACTATATTACTTTCCCTATAGTCCGCAACAGCTAGTCTAAACAATCAGCCAAACTGCTTAAGTGCAAACACTGCAGCCTCTCAAATCTGATGGTATACAGTATATGTAGGCTATATATTTATACATATATAAAACATTTAAGAAATAGAATGATTCAGACTCAGTCTCAACCCCATACCTCTCTGACCTCACATAGTCCATTATCTAAAAACATTGACGAGGTAAATTACAACAATATCTCTGTTCATTATGCACTGATGATTTAAGACAAGACAAAATAGCTGGCTCTGTTTGGGCAGACAACCTAGGTCAAAGTTACCGTCTTAAGGCATTGGCTGTTTTCAGTTTTAACCATTCATTTAATTGCATAACAAATTCTCACTGCCTTCATGCATCTTTCTCATTGAAGATTATTTTCCCCTGCTCTGTGTATGCCCACGCTGCTTTGAGCAAATGCCAGGCCATTCCAGTATAATTTGAACAAGCTAACGTAACCTTGTATGAACTCCAAATTTAGCTGAAAACCCACAGTGTCAGTCAGGTAACGTTAAATATCAATTATATGTTGATTGATTTGATAAAATTAGGAAAACGCAACGTTACGTGTCATAGTGCCTGCTATCGCATTGGAGGCAGTGACATCACAGAGCGGTGCTGCTAACTTCATCATTCAGTTTAGCAGTTTGTGTGACACTTCTGTCAGAAGCTCCCTCACAAGCTCTCTCCTACCCTCATCTTTCAGTTTGAACTTCGGGCAACCGGCAGCTGCAAGAAGTGCATCTTTGCTAGTAGCCGACGTGACCTACCCTGACCTGCCGTGCGTAAAAACGTCATCATAAGATAGCCTATCTAGGACCAAAAAAAAAAAAGCATTATTGCAATGCAGTAGCTCCATATTACTTGAATTAGTAACTGTAATGTAATTACTGTGTTGGAAATTGTAATCCCTTACACTACTTGTTACTGGTGAAAGTAATCACATTACAGTAAGGCATTACTC
This sequence comes from Galaxias brevipinnis, assembly GCA_036023535.2. Classification (NCBI taxonomy): domain Eukaryota; kingdom Metazoa; phylum Chordata; class Actinopteri; order Galaxiiformes; family Galaxiidae; genus Galaxias; species Galaxias brevipinnis. The sequence goes on along the minus strand of JAVQIZ010040420.1, from coordinate 3,033 downwards.
AGTACTCAGTTACTGCCCAACACCGGTCTTTGACAGTTGGGAAATCACTCAACACAGGTTAACATCACACATTGTCTCAAAGTGACATTTGGCTTAGTAATGGAACATATTAAGAATATACAGAACCAAAGGTTTGGACACACTTTCCCTTTCACTTGGATGGGAAAGTGTATCTAGGGTAACTTATCTCCTGTCACAGCAAACCACCCCTGTTTTAAAATGGATATGCTTACCCTTTTCTAGACTAACTAGGGATATAATTTGAATACTGTTTGATGCACATACTCAAAAAAATGTATATGACAATCTCCACAAAAAAGCTTGATCACACCCAACTACTTATTTCAATTCATCACAATTGCACTTCTAACTAGGGCTGAACAAAAAGGGCTGGAAAAAAAAAGATGTGTGTGTGACATATATATATATATACCAGTGAGTGTATATATACTGTATATAATAATATAATACACACATATACATACATGTGGGAATTTGCATGCAAATGAGCTCTGAGCCGGATCTGGTTCTTATCTGCCTCAATCCATTTCCTCGTGGGCGTCTCACCATGCCCCACATTCGCCACGGTAGGGGTTTTGTATGGCCACACTGAGGAACAGAGTTATATGCTTTATTTTATTTTTTGGACAGCCTTTTGTCTTCTGACCCACCAGTTACGATCTACTCTGACAAACTCCCTAAATATTCTCCAATTACTTATTTGACCAATTAATCAGACTATCTACTCTGCCTGGGTCTTTTGCTGTGTTTGTCAACTAGTTATGGCTTTTGGTTCGTTCATGGTGATACCCAGTATTCCAGTCCTTTTGAGGTTTGATATCAATAGTTTTTAATAGTTTCACTTTAATGTAATCAATTAAAAGATCAATAATGAGCAGCTCTCGTACCCACCAATTAATCTCCTGTAACACCCCATGTTATTCTGCCTTTATCTGCTTTTCTCTCTTTGCAAGATTTCTTTTTTTTTCCTCCTGTTTACGTTGAATGGAATTAACATGGCTAAATAGGATACAATGGAATACTTTCAAACACAACTTGACATTGATGCAGTCAAAGATGCACAAAATGAAAGGGTTCCGATTAAATTCAAACCCTCACTTTATTTTCAGAACAAAAAATAATTCGGTGGGAGACTTGGTGCTTGCGCAAGGTGATTTACATGTGCTTCGCTAATTTGAGGATGGTCTGAATATCCACTAGTGTACAGAAGCAGCACTAAACCTTGATTCTATTCTCTTAAATAAAAATTATAAAAATAAAACCTGTACATGTGTGGGTTCTGTAAAGCTTTATTTTGTTTTAGAAGTTGTCTACATTAGTCCTCAAGTACATTTTCTTCTTTGATTGTTTTCAGTGTGAAAATGAGCAGCGCTGGAGTTCAAGGAGTTGGATCCAAAGTGGCTAATTCCACAGGACCAACAGTCTCATCAACCAGCCCAAATGGCACAAGCACTACCCCAATCTCCCCTTTGGATCTTGAGGAAGAGCCTCAATCCGCAGCAACAAATGTCAAACATATGTGGATTAAGTTTGCAAAGACGTTTATTGTTATTTTCCCAATTTACGTTTTGGGTTACTTTGAATTCAGCTTCAGTTGGGTCCTCATTGGACTTGCCATGTTTTTCTGGTGGAGAAGAAAACATGGTAATAAAAAGAACGCATTTAACCGAGCCCTGGCATTTTTGGAGCATGAAGAGAAAGTAGTGAGAAAAAATCTGCAAACATCTGAGTTGCCACCATGGGTAAGTTACTGTTTTATTAATAATTTATTATTAAAAATGAAAGGAATAGGTAGGGATTTTTTATGTTGCACCTATTCTCAGTATTATTCTGGAGAGGTCCCAACTTGTCCAGATAATAGCCCAAATCTGTTTCTCGTAGATATGCATACACACAAATGTAGGCATTTAAGTTACTTTTAATATGGAAAATCATTACTGGGGGGGAGGAGTGTTCGGCATGCACTGGAGCGGTTTGCAGCCGAGTGTGAAGCAGTCGGGATGAGAGTCAGCACCACAAAGTCTAAGGCCATGGTTCTCTGCCGGAAAAAGGTGGAGTGCTCTCTCCGGGTTGGGAGTGAGTTGCTGCCCCTGTTACATTTAATGATGGTCGTGCTCCAAACTGGATGTGGAAGTTCAACTGTATAAATTGGATTGGCTGAAACTCTGGCTATTCCACTTCTTAGCGCGCACCGGCCTGTCCCCAGAGCACTAACCTTTTTTCTTTTGTAAAAGCAAGAAACATTGAGACAGTACTAAGATAGTTGGAGTGTTTTTTGTTTATTTAGTCTCGCTAACATTTGCAATAAAAAATATATAGGCTAAGGCAAAGGGGTACACGAGAAGTGCTTGGTAACCCTGTAATCAGTCAACTATTAGTTTGAAAACAAATCCTATCTTAAAGTAATCTGATTGATATTGACCCAGCAAGTTCCTAACACTGACCATTTATGTTTTAACTAGCGAGTATCACATAAGATTCATGTTGTACATGGGAGACACAACTAGCCTCCCAACCTAAAAAAGATCTGTGGCTAATGAAATTCTCTTTGGATGGGTGAAGGATTGCTAGATTAGTTTAGTAAAATTTGTGTGCATAATTACACCGTCCCACGCACAGCGAGACAGCCAGAAGTGAACACAGATTTTGGTTTAGTGTTAAGCAGGTACATTTGGTTTGGGAACACATTCGTTCAAACATTTGCCCAGACATGACAGTCATCTTGCTCAATGAATATCCAGTTATAAATATCTGACATTGAAAATTATTGATTGGGTGACGATGCAGGCTTCCCTGTAAGACCTCTCCACCAGGCATTTTGCATGTAGTATGTCCATTTTATTCCAGAGGGACCGTACATTGGACAGAATGATGGAGGTTAGAGGGGGTTTGAAGGGTTGCTTCCTCAGCCTGGCATGCACCCCACCTCGCGTCCCTCTTTTCCTCAGTGGTATTTCTGCTGGTAGAACAGTGGATGGTTTAGTCCTGCCAAGCATGAAGTTGTAGCAGATC
>JAVQIZ010040405.1:0-88517 GCA_036023535.2 Galaxias brevipinnis | reverse complement strand
GGCGGGAAACTGACTTGACAACATAATACTCGATGTTCACGATGTGGTCATTTACGACATCGCATGTAGTGCAATCCATGATGTATCGTGTAAACTCGATATATCGCCCAGCCCTAATTCAAGTGTAAATATATATATGTATTCTGACTACTATGTATAATGAATACATGAGAATACTATTGCTGTACGAAGCGAAGTAGATATGAGTGCAAATGTCAACCTATATTTGAAGGAAAATTACCTCAGCCTAACTTACGAAGTGTTCGATTTAGTCAAGCTAGCTTAACTTTGCCTCAGACAGTACAATCATTCTAACATTATCTAGCTATGTAGTTTACTGAAGTTACAGCTCATATTCTTCTGAAGAACTTTGACTACAATGAATGTCACTCCACTGGACATGCTATGAATGAGAAATAAAGGGATCCAAAGTTATGCAAAAGCCTCATTTGAATTCCTGTGAAATTCTATTCTGCATGTTAGCTGTTTGATATTTTGATAATACTTCACGTTAGAATCTTCAATTCAGCAAAACTATACATTACAAAGAAACAACAACAGAGCTCTCATGGGTTTTGAGACTATAATCGAACCCACAAATGATGATACTCCAGATCCTCAACTAGCCTAAGGAAGGCCAATTTTATTGCTTCTTAAATCAGCACGACAGTTTTCAGCTGTAACATGATTGCAAGATTTTCTAATGATCAATTAGCCTTGTAACACAATAAACTTGGATTTGCTATCGCAATGTGCCATTGGAACAGGAGTGATGGTTGCTGAAAATGGGCCTCTGTATAGATATTCCATACAAAATCTGGAGTTTCCTGGTATAATGGTCATTAACCACATTAACAATGTCTAGACTGAATTTCTTATCAATTACTGATATATTTAATTGAAAAAGATGTGCTGTTCCTGAAAAAAGGGACATGTCTAAGTGACCCCAAACTTTGAGCGGTAAAAACTCCAATACATAAATACAATTCTAAAAGAGAGATTCCATAAAGAATCTGAAAAGGTTGAGGTTCCAAGAATTTTGTCAAATTCTTTGGGATTGTTTGACTAGGGGTCTGCTTCAAGAAGAGATAATAGGCAGGCTTAATAAAAATGGAAACAGGTGGGGGCCTAAAACTATACAAACTAGAAACTTTTCTAGAGTTCTAGAAAAAGTGGTTTGCCAACTACAGTATATAATTGGATCTGGCTTTTTATATTTGGAATTTTTTTTTTAATTGAGAGCAAAATGAATTGCAAGGAAGAAAGGATGATCTTTGTTTAGTAGATTGTAGACAAATTGAAAACGTATGTAGAGCTGCACTTATTTGAAATCAGCTCAGTCATTTCCAGATTAAACCCCAGAAATACTTGTAAACTCAACAGTTGCCTAACATTTTATGTATTTTTTATATAAATATTAAATATAAAACGTTATTATATAATTTTTCCAATTGACATCTTAAAAACAAATGCTAATACATTAAAGTGGAAAGCAGATTTTGTTTTTCAAGTGCAAACCTTTCTTCCTTGATATTTTCTTTAATTGAGCCCACAACACCTCAAGTTAACTGTCATTGTGAGATTTAACATAGCACAACTAGCACATTACCTTCTGTAGCTAGCACATTACCTTCTGTAGCAAACCTCACGTTGAAAAAAGGCTTCACTAAAATATGTGCAGTCGTTCCTTAATCTACTCCAGCTGTTTAAAAAAACACAAGATACGGCCATTAGAATAATCCAAAATGAGCACAAACAAATATTTAGAAGGGATATTTGGGTTGTTGCAACATATGCCATCGGAGTTTTCAGCTGCACACCTTCATTCCTGAATTATTTGTTTTGTTGACTCAAAGAGAACTTAAAAATGTTTAACTTTGAGCTTTACTTCTCAAAGTCCCCTCCCACTATATCCGCTCTTGGCACATCCATTACATTACATTACTTTCATTTAGCAGACGCTTTTATCCAAAGTGATGTACAAATAATGCTTTCAACAAGAGAAGGTAAAAAACACAAGTCAGAAAAAACAAGTGCACCCCTGATCCAATCACCTAGATAGGATTGATGCAAGTGCCAAATTAACTGCCAGGATACAAACTAAGTGCATCCTTTCTAATCTACAGAACTTGAAAAATAAGAGTACATCAAATGCAAGTGCAAGAAGTTACTGCTTCATGTTACATCTAAGAGCCAAATTGTTGTGCAGTCTGAACAATTGTGTCTAGGTTTTGAAAATCCAGATATTAAGTAAAAAAAAAAGTGGCATTATTGAACCGTGTGATACCCCTACGATTTTCCAGCATGCTTGCAAAAAGGGAACACTGCAGGAACGATAACCTCCTTTGTTCTCTTGTTGCTGCCTTTTGATAGCCCGCGCAGCAGGAACCATGCCTTTTTTTCCTGAGATGAACCATCTTTCCCTATTCAATTTCTGCTGCAGGTCCTAACCCTGCCCACTCAGCAGGAAAGCAAACTTGGCTGTCTTAAGAGTGCCAGAAGAAATAAAATATTAACTTGGCCCAGCCAAACAATAACCTTTGGTTATCTATTGAACAGATCTGCAGGTAGCTGATGTTAATTAATGTTAGCTAACGTCAGCGAGTTAGCAAGTTGACCCAACCGAGGGTTTTGAGGTGTCTTATGTTGTTCAAGCTGTTCAGCGTCTTCAAACCTGTACATATACAGTTGTACAATGTAAAAAAAAACATGCTGATATTAACAGAATCCAAGAGCGGAGTTGGATAGGAAGTTATGCCAGTCAATTATATTGCCTCTTCCCAGTTGGAAAAATATTCACAGTACAGGTTAAAAAAACACTTAAGGTTTAGCCATTAGTGTAAAGTCTGATATGAGAATATCAGTATTAAAATATAATATTGTTTATATTTAAATTACAACTGAAATTATGTTATTTTGCACACATTTTTAAATATGAAATTAATAACCAAACAATATCAACCTCTAAAGATTGGTTTAGGATCTGTCTCGCAAATCTTCTCTGTGAAAACAGACATCTTTTTTTTGTGACCGGCTAATAAGCATGCACCTCTGTAAAGTCTGGATGTGTGTCATCAGCATTTGAGGTGTTTGAGTAAAATTACATAATCATAAACAGAAGTATAGGACATACCTGTATATCCCCTATCTTGTCATCTTTCCTAACACCACGCCATCACATAATCAGTAGAGAAACACGCTATGGGACCATTTAAGGGAGCACAATCAGACAGGTCATTTGCAAGGGAAAATTACCCCTGACGTTTATGTGGATAATTATTATAATTCGCTACAAACATCAGCCATTATTGCCACAGTGCCATGGTAATGGAGGGCTGATTATAAGCTTACTTAGCACACATTTGTTGCTGGTTGAAAGGCTCATCACTTTTGAATAACAGCTAACATAGTGTTATTCTGCATGATAATGCAATGGATGAACAAGCAGCATTCATATTACAAAGGCATTTAGTATGGAATTTGCTCTTAAGATAATTGACACAGTACAGGTGTAGGCTCTTTTATTATAATTTTTAAAATTCTGTTATCGATTTACATTTTTGGGGCAAAGTTGTCCCAAAGTTGTCAAAGTTTTTTGTTTTATGCATTGCATGCATCTGATAACTGATCTTTTCCCCTTCCTTTAATAAACTGTAAACAAGCATGTGTGCAGATGAATGTTGTACAGCCATTAAGCAATTATAATGACGAGGTCAGAAATAATTAGCCACACAAGTCTAGGCCGATAACCATCACAGTCTATTTAGTGATGGGAGACTTTCACAGGAGTCTGAGGTGATGCAGGTGATGGGGGATATGTTTTTCTGTGGACACAATTTTTCATCCACAATGCTGTTGGGAACTTCAGACCACTTTCTGCTACTTTAACCTAACCAAAGTATTTTGCTCTCTCTGTCTACATAAAAAATAGATACATCATAATCCTTTGGCAAATCCTTATAAATATATAAATATATATATATATATATATATATATATAAATAAAACATCTACGTTCAAGTTCAACTATTTTAATCTTTGGTGCACACATTAGTTTGTGACAGCTACTGTAACCACAACATGCTAAATTCTTTGAAGCTTTTTTTTTTTTTTTTAAATACAGTCATTATTTAGATAGGACAGTAATTTATTTGGTTCTGGTAGTACTTAACATTTGTAAGTATTGCACTGAGAAAAAATGCAGACAGGCACCACCCCATGAGCTCTTCTGGGACCCCTTCAGTGCAACCAGGTAAAGTCATATTTGGACTGCCCATGTTGAAAACGCAAAGTTTCTTATATATAAAAAAAGGTAGCATAGTCTTGGCAAAAATGTGAGGCCAGAATCCAATGCGTAAACCGTTTTCTGTTAAAAAGAAAATTAATGTTGGCCTCAGGTTTGCAAAACAATTGCCCATGCGATTTCTTTGTCGAATGCAATTTTTTTTTTAATTATATAGGATCATCAAGATCCTTTTTGAAAAACTTGACCTAATGTTATTTTCAGGTAGCAGCACAACTTCCTTCTTGACCCCGAGGTCATCAGAAATCTCTCTTGGTTTGTTATGATAGATCCTGTTGCTTGACTACTTAAAAAATTATTTATTGCAGTTTCTTGCATTTGATATTGCGCCTTTTTAGACGCCCAAAGTGCTTTACACAGTAGATAAAACTGATAGATAAGATCCAACAATTAAAGTAGTTATGCATTAAAGAGTGCGCCTAAACAATTGATGCTATGACAGTGACTGGGCTGTAAACACACACATGGTACAGTACAGTATCATTTTTCCTGTGAAATCCCATGTTTGGGTGGGGTGAATGGGAGTCAACTGGAATCTTTTCTATATATTCAATTTGTTGGGGAGGACCGGTTCATAGAAACAAAGTGATATGTAACATTGTCTGGCACCTAGCTGACTTCAAAGTCTTGCCTGACTATTCTCTAAAAGGTCTGAAATTGATCAGACCCATCCTACTTTGTTTACTTAAGTGCTGGCTACTCTGAACAACCGTTCATTAACCCCGAAGTCACATAGAAAAAAGGGAGCCGGTCAACCACTATGGAAAAACTAAAATATGCACATTTGGAATCTGAGAAACCGGAGAACTTTGAAACCAAAATGAAAAGGTAAATATCCACAGTAATTATATATATATATAAAAAAAAAACCTCAATATTTGTGTGTTTCAAATTCACTAAATGTTTGCCAGTGTGTTATCTGTTTTCGTTCTGGTTGGCCTTCTTCCTTTATCCATGAGCATGGAATTGACAGGATTGTTTGGAAACCTTACCTCCCCCAATTTCCCATACCCATACCCCAACAAACAGCACATAGTATGGAACATCACCGTTCCAGAAGGTCATAGGGTCAAGCTTTACTTCACCCACTTCAGCTTGGAACCTTCCCACCAGTGTGAATATGACTATGTCCAGGTAAAGAAGTACTTGTAGTATAAGCTCTCCAATATTACTGTTCCTCCTAGCTTACGAAGTAAAAATGTATTTGACAAACAGGTGTTAGCAGAAGGCAATGAGACCTTGCGGTTCTGTGGAGAAGAACAAAGGGATTATGATGACACCCCAAGAAACACAGTTATTCTGTCAGCAACAAACATCATGTCACTGGTGTTTAAAAGTGACTACTCAAATGAGAGGCGATTCACTGGCTTCCAAGCATTTTACACCTCCGAAGGTGAGGCAAAACACTGTGCTAAAAGTACGGAAAGTAATTTAAATACAAAAGCAGAGAATCGTTTGTTAACTATGTAAAGAAACATTCCCGAATGTTATAAATATATAAACGGGCTCCTCTTTCTATTGCTTAACAGACATAAATGAGTGTCTGGCCATAGTAGATGGAGAGACTATGTGTGACCATTACTGTCACAATTATGTTGGGGGATATTACTGCACTTGCAGATTGGGATACCTTCTCCATGACAACAAAAGGTCCTGCACCGGTAAGATAAATTGTAATATATATTGTGAAATATGTTCATAATACACCTGTACATCACAGCACTATTTTAACAATAGGTAGCAATTAAAAATATATATTGTATGGGTAATATGCTGTTACAAAAGCTGACTTGACATTGTGTGGTACTATCACGTCTGAATCCAGAACATTAATGGATCGAAAACAACTATTGACACAGCATAATATCGAATAACAAGAATTGTTGCAGTAGGCATAGGTTACAGTTTGAATTGTTGCAGTAGACATAGGTTACAATTTAAAAGATAATATAAGAGCTGTTTTTTTCATTCAGTAAAATAGGATACCTGATTTGTTGTACATAGCAGTGAATACTGGGATGACAATGTTTGTGATTGTAACTCCATTCACCATTCTGGGGGGATACTGCTAACTAGAGCAATTTCAGAGCAAAGAAGCCGACTGACAGAGCTAATACAATAGATGATCTCTGTCAAACAGTGCCAGACTGCCAGGCCAGTTTAATTACTGCAAATTCCTTTGGGACAAGCAAACTGAAAAAAGGCACTGAAAATTGATACCTGTTTGCAGGACTAATAACTCGCTGATGCTAGGTAATTAATCATAATTACGGACATGGACATGCCTTAAATTGTTATTCTTTCAGAGAGAAAAAACTGACAATACAAATTATGGCCAAAAAATTGTCTGCTTTCAGATTACACTCATTACATGAATTACACAAGACTGCCTTCTTGAAATACCCATTTGATACGTCTGCCTATTTGGTGACACAATACTTTTACTTGGACTGAATGCCACCTTTATCATGTCAGCAGCTTATAGACAACCAAAAAGAAAATTGGCCAAATCCTTATTCACAGTAAATATAAAATCAATACCACTTCTTATAGAATGCCAAGGTGGTTACATTGGACCTCTAAATTACATTCCCCACTGTAGTGTACTTAACCACAGAAACACTGGCTGACCAATTTGATTTGTTTCTGCCTTTTCTGCAGTGCCATGTCCTAGCCAGGTTCACGTTGGGAATTCAGGTATCCTCACCAGCCCAGGATACCCAGATCCCTACCCAGCCATGAGTCACTGTGACCACACAATCCATCTCACAGAGGGATACAGGGTGGTCCTGGATTTTCTAGAACCTTTTGATGTCGAGGGACACCCAGATGTCCCCTGTCCATATGATGTTTTAAAGGTTAGTTATGGGCCATGTGACTACATCGCAACTAATTCAACCCCATGCTAACAAATAATCAATGTATTCCTCCTCATGCTTTTAGAGTAAGCTTTGTTATGGTCTGTCACTATTCTCTGAGATACATGGCCATGCAACCGCTTGCATATTTTAGCTGAACGTCCATCAGCCGTCAAACCAACAACAAACCAAACCTGTCTGTCTTAAGGCTTCACATTATTCTTCCCTTTAAGGTCACAACCACAGGAAAGGAATATGGCCCATTCTGTGGAGAATCACCACCAGCAAAAATTGATACGGGAAGTTACCAAGTTAATGTGAAATTCCGGTCAGATGCCAATGGAAAGAACAAGGGATGGAAAATAATGTACACCAGTATCTTAGAGAGTAAAATGCCATAGCTGTAATTTACGCCTCTTTTTTTAAAGAAAGAGTTTGCTTTACCAGGACCTTTGTCATGGTTGGTTTTTATTTGTTATAATTTGAAAGTGACCTTCAGAAACCAGATATACTGTAAAAAAACACTTACACATGACAGTGCAAACCTGTTTGAAACCATATTAAGGAATACAATTTAATTTAGTGGCTGCGAGGAGGAGTCTCAATAAGAGACTAAAAAGGCTTCATTGAGAGTATATCAAGCTGAGCTAAATATCCCCAAGAATCACCACGTAAAACAATTAGGTTCTAGGATTCATTCCAAGTAGACACTCGAGGCCTCATAATCTGCTTGTAAAACATAAAATTCAATCAGTAGTAGTTTGAAAGTCAAATCAACTGCTCGTAGCTGTTTTGCCTTCATACATTATGCATGTTACTCCCCAGCTACTTCTCTATCAAAACAGCCATAAAAAGGTTCTTCAGTCTGATGAAACTGTCTCCCCTATGACACCTATCATAAGCTTATTTCATTTGAGTGTCTTCTTGTTGAAAGACAATTCCCTGCCTTTTAAGTGCCTTTCTTTCATACTCATACAGTATTATGGATCACCAGAATGTCAGTATTACTATGTAAACCAAACCAACATTTCAACAATGTGGATAAGATAACCCGAGGTATAACTGTGTTCTTTGAAGTCCACCACAACAAGGCCAACCCATTGGTACTCTACACTGACCCATAGTAAATTGACATTTTATAGGGATCTACTGCTCCTAGCATAAGCATACACTGGGAGCCTTCATGCAGGTCATTCACCTTGAAAGAAAAGCTCCATCCAACTTGGCCATGAAGGCTACTACACTGGGAGTATCATTTAAAATAATAAAATAATGATCAGCCATCACAATGTCCATTAAGTTTATAATTTTATGCCAACTCTACCACAAATTTGCTCACTCTGTGGTCACAGGTTAAGCAAGGTCACAGTAAATATCCCCACCAGGAGATTCCTTAACTCTGCATTGAGTCAGTATAGTAGTTGGTCGAAACAAATTGTACATCAAGACATTTTTATACGACTTTTTTTTCTTCGTACCTCAACACTGTGCCAATGTTCTTTGTACATTTTGGACAAGGGATATATATACTTTAAAGCTTCTAGCTTGGATTGTAAAACATGTGTTGATACAGTTTAAGACCATGGATATATAGTCATTATAAATGCTATTTAATCTATAACATGAAACAATTCTTAAAAGGTAAAAAAAAACATGAGTAATCAAGAACCTAGAGAAAACTAAATGTAAGCCATGCATTAAACAAACACGTTTTACACAGGCCTTGGTATTCGTACATAATATAAAAACATTATTTTCTTTCATGGCAATTGTTCTTTGGACAGTTTGAGACACACTTGTTCTGCACCTTAGAGGACATCTTAGCAATAAACACAGTTTAAATCTGAAAACTTCTTACATCACAAAGACACAATTCAGGTGTGGTATCCCATGCCAAGGTTACACAATACCATATCCACATATATTCTCCTCTAAACAAGTTTACAAAAAGAGGTGAATCCCCTAGGTTTAATAGTATCAAATCTATGCATGCTAGTAATGTACATGCATATCAACCAAACCCAACCCTAAAGTGCAGTAATTTAAAACACTAGAAAATATATGATGTAATTTGTCAAGGACAGAAATGTAGACAGATCTACAAGCGGTTCAATTAACTTAATAGTTAAATAACGTAGTATTTATGATTGTGTAAAACGTTTTTATGAATAGGTAATTCTGAGATTAACAGCTGTTTATATGGTCCTAAAACAAATAGTGAAAGTAAGGAAATTGAAAATGTATGCATCGTCAAGTTATGAGGGTTAAAGCAGATATTGGACTAAAGAATGGACTGTTTATATTTTTCTAATAGCGTTACTGCAAGACCCAGACTGCTTTTCAATTGTAAGAAACAAAACAATTGTACTGCTTTAAGAAAAGAAGTGGCAAACAATGTCTTCCATTGAAAATTAGCACGGTAAAGAAACAGAGGCAAGTTACTGCAATGTAAATATTATCAAACCCACTTGAGGTTTTCATGATATATTTCAGTCATTGTTATGGCCTACGGCTCTTATTGAAATAAGAGCTATGTAGCCAGAGACCACAAGCTATTCAACCCAATATATTTCAACAAAAGAAAAAAAATGGATGCTAATATCCCTCATTTATCATGCAATGTGAATACCTTACTAAAAATAACAAGAGGAGGTATGGGTCATGTAAGTGGCACATTCGGCCTTTAGAGAATATAATGGCAGCGTCATCATCATTCATGGATTCCTGTTAGTGGACATAATCACTTCCATGCAGTTGTTTACAGTCACAGTGAGATAACCCAGGGGCAAGTAAAATGCTCTCAGTCCCATTCAGAATAATCCCGGCCTACTTGCTATGTTTGGCAGGTGTGGCTTGGTCGTCAAACGAGTTCTTCTCTGTTTGCTGGGTACGGTCCTGTTGAGTCTGGACGCTGAGTGATTGCATGGCCTGGACCTGTTTTAACCGCCTGTTCAGCTCAACCTCGCAAGCCTGCAGCAGGGCTGATGTCCTCTCTGAGTCCCAGCCCAACACTTGCTCCATGGTGTCCGCTCCTTTAGTCACCACCATCTTCAAATAGTTTAGGAAAATACACAACTTCAGTTGGATCCAATGTTAATTTTAAATGCTTGCATTATTCTTCAATCTTTATGTTTTACAACTAGAACAACTGGAATAACTCAACTTGGTATATGTTAATGATACAGTCGAAAAAATTGCCACATTAATTGATAATTGAAATAATTGTTTCCCTTAACCAACCAGCTAATACACACAACTAGTTTTTCCATCTCTCCTAACAAAATACAACCGTAGTCTGTAGTCAAAGAAATGGACAATTACAGAATCGTGTGTACTGAGCACACATGTGGTCTATGGGAGGGGTTGGAAGGGTACATGACTAATGACATATAGCGCCTTTAAGTAAAACTGTAAACAAAATACATACAAATTTACTGTATGTTATGTCAAGTTAAAGCAACAAACATATCAGAGCCTAGGGAAATGGAAGCCGTAAGAAGGCAGTTATAAACGTCAAATCTTTCTATAGAAGGCATGCTTCAAAATATATTTTTATATTTATTTATTTCACATAACTTCTTGTGAAATTGATTAGACCCTCAAGAAAAAAGCATGCTATTGAATAAGTTTTGAAATTTGTCAGAGTTAAAAGCTTGCCTGTGATGCGGGATCATGCTGTTATTTTTTTCCTCACATCATTAAGCTGTTCTCAACAAAGCTAAATTTAACTGAATGAAAGTGTGTCACCCTGCGGTAAGACCATGTTAGCAAATCCCTACACAATACATTTTCACAGTTCCTTTTTACTTTGTTCAATTTAAATAAGATAGGACCTCACAAACGAGTTAAGGCTTTTCCTCAAATTAGGTGTTGATAGCTTTTGCAACAGGAAGATACACAATGCGAATATGTTGAAGTCTAAATTCTATAGGACCTTATAAAGTACGCCGCCTAAAATCCTTTGATATCCTAAGAAATGGCCTAACAGTACAAATCCAGCATAATTGTTTTTTTAAAGTGTGGTTTTGTAGCACACTTTGACACAGAGATATTAATCAATAACTACAGGAAGGTCGGTTAAAATGTGTGCTCCTAGAGGTGAAGAAACGATCATTTGGTCTAAGGGGTGTATCCTTAGGCAATCAGTAATCAGACAAATCGCTAGATAAAGTAGTCTTCAAAACTTGAGAGAGAGAGAGATACCAGTAATACCTGTAGTTCCTCATTGGAGAGCCTCGTTTCAGGGCTGGTTTTTCCTTTCATGACCATCAGAGTCCTGGTCATGAATCCTGATGCTGAGTCCATCTCAACTCCATCTGGGACATCCATAATCCCAACTTCTACTAAATAAACAAAACTAAGTTGGACCTGAGTTCAAAGAACATTGCCGTCTTAAGTTCGTGGCAAAACAATGAATGCTTCAAATGCATGAATAGTATGCCCAAAGGCTGTATCACAGGGTTGTATTTCAAAATTCTACTTTCATCTCAACGAACTATAACTCAACAGTTAAGTTTGCTCAGTACTTAAAAAACATGCAGGTTTTGATACACTGCTAGAATAAAATAGCCTTAACTATTCATTATCTTTATTTGTAGTTTGGTTTTGTGTTTATGCTCTGTAATTTCTAAAATGTGGGCCGTTTATTAGCCAAAACAATGGCTCCACCTAGTGACAAAAACGCCTATTAAACAGAACATCTCACACAGTAGAACGGGAAAGCCAAACATCATCCTCCAGGCCATTGAAGGCTTATTGATTCAGGGGTTTGCTAGTTTGTTCAAGTCAATACTTAATGTAGTGCAGGCTTACCACTTAAAAAAAAGAGATTCCTGCAAACCTATCCAGCTCCTTGGTAAGTTGGTTTTATGTGATCCTTACTTAGCAGAAATTACATCATTCTTAATGTTTTTCACTCACTTTTCAAGTGCTTGTCTTACACAACTTTCACCAAGACAGACTCTGACCATTGCACACTCAAATGTAAGGAAATCGTAAAAACTCTATTCCTTATAAGCATTTGAGATCAAATGCCTTGGATCAAAACTGATAAAAATGGGTTTGGTGTGTGGTGACAGTTGAAATATTTATGTCTAGGATGAAAGGTCTGTTTGTCAGCTGATTCTTTGCAAGTTTTCTGTAATACTTCTTATTTAACAATCTCTAACCTTGAGGATTAGGTTCGGTCTGTTGTCCATCCTCTTTCTCCATAACCTTAATGTAGAGCTTTAGCAGTTCCTTTGACTGCCTCTCCTCCTCTCTGCGGTCCAACACTCTCTGGATAGTCTCCTGGAGGTTCTCAACCTTTTTCTTCTGGAAGCCCAACACAGATGAGAGTTCTGAGCAAGGGATGTCCACTATTGTCTGTAACAGAGAGGGGGATGCATTTTCTATTTTACATTATAACTCAATAAAGGTATAGTTACAAGTGATCAAAATGTGCCTTAAAAAGGCTACTGAAAAAAAAGTGAGTGGATGATAAGAGAGTTTACCTGCAATTCTGTGTCAGACATGAGTATAACGCTTGCAAGGTCTTGCTTAAGCTGCTGGACAAGAAACAACCAGGGCACTGTCCCACTTACAGAGCTGTCCACAAAATCAGACTCCAGGTCAATGGAATCCCTGCTCATCCAGGCTGTGCCCCCGTCAACTGAAATGAAGAAAGAACAGCTCTGAGAGGAGCAATGCTTGATTGTTTAAGATACCACACATAGATTATATACTGGTGCCACTGAAATGGCAAAACTGACCAAATGTACCAAGTCCCTGACAGGGATTAAAGAAATAATAAAAGATATAAAGAAAAGCTTTCCAGCGATTTTTATGTAATTTAATGTATTCCTGAAACCAATAACCAAAAATGTTTCTTTAAATAAATAAATAACAAAATTAAAACAGTTTTAAAATAACCTTGCTTTGCAACAACAATTAAATATGTGGCACAGAGTTGATATCATACTGTAAATTGTCCAGCAATGATTAATTGAAAAAAGACACACAACTACTTTTTTTAAGAGCACAAAACTGACACCCTTCCACAACCTGATATTGAAGATTTGAACAACTGAACAGATGAGATTATGAGATATGGAATGCTAAGCAATTAGGTTGTGAGACCTAGGTTACGCCACTTTAAATGTACTATATGAAAAAGGTATTTTTTCATATAACTTAAATCAACTGACAGGCTACTGTCTTTACACCTGTACAAGCACCAAGCACCTTTGCCATGAAGTGTCACTAAGTTATAATAACAAGGAACCTCAATAGGGTCAATAGGCCACTATGTAATTTAGATGTTTTCTATTATTATTCAAGCTATGTAAGATATGGCCAAGCATTCGTTTTGATGTATGAATGATAATTGTAGATAAAGATATAGCCGGCAATTCAGCTTTTGGCTCAGGAAATTTGGTTACCATATGTTGTCTACCCCAAAAACTCAGCTATTCAATAAGTAACATGTTACATTTGTTGCATACAACATACCAAAGAACAAATAGTTTGAAGTACAAACCATATGTTTAGCAATTAGCATAAATAATTGAGATACACAAAAAAATGGTTAAATGGTTAAAAAGGGCTAAAATGTGAGACAAAATAGAGTGACCCGGTGCAGAGATACTGCAACCATTTAGCAATATACAGTACATCAATTTGGTAACTTGCCTCCAAATAGATTAACACAGCTTTAACAAAAAACAGAGCACTGATTGATGATCGCAACATAGCGACAACATCAATTGGATCACTTAAGATGAGTAAGATGGTCAAAACTACATGTCAAGGACAAGTAAACTAAAGGATTTGAAAATAAACCCACTTAGTCCAGAACAGTCCCTACTCCTGGGAAGATTGGTGTCATGTCTGGGTCTCAGACACGTGTTGCAGAGCAAAAGGCCCCTGGGTTCTATGCAGCATGCATGTGTGGAACACGCTAGAATATGCTAAGAGCCCCCTATGATTCTCGGACGTTGTGTCGTCATGTGTTCTAACATCTTCCGTGCCCACTCTAAGAGAGGAAATATATTCTTGTTTAAGAAAACTGAAAAATTTGCAGTATGCTCACTTATGGAGGCACAGGAGGGGGTCCCTCAGCTACTACCTTGTTGTACCAAAGAAACGCGGCCTATTTTGGATCTACGCGTGTAAAACAAGTATCTCAGTAAAAGTTCAAAAATGCTGACACATCTTCAGCTTCTCCATTCTATTCGTCCTCTCCATTAATTTTCAACAGCTCCTCACAGACCTAGAAGGCTTGGTGAAATCAGGTGGATAAAGCAGGTAAGGCAATGCATCTATGTGCAGGGTGGGGTTAATCCATGACCAAATATGTTAATCACACTGAGTTCAATTACTTGCCAATCAATAACTAAGTATTGGGTTTTACACAATAATAACACTATAATATTCTCTCTCACACAATGGAGCAAAAACAAAATGCAAACATAATGATCCACAAAAACACTAGGACAGCATGGTAAAGTATGCTTTATAAGAGTATGCTCTCTTTCTCTATTTACCTAAAAAAAGAGTAGAACTATGTGTAGAGGCCTTAATACAATTTCCAAATGGATTAAAGTAATCAAGTGAATGCAACCAAATGTTGAAATACCTGTATTTTACTCAGTGTCTTTACAACATGCTTAAGGCTATTTGTTTTAAACAGTATATTTGTTTGTTAAAATGAGGTGTCAGTATAATTAAGTTTACTTACTTTTACGAACAGGAGCCCATGTTTCTCTTTCATGCAAGAGCATGAATTTTGTGTTTAAGGGTAAGCACAAAAAGTAGGCATCATCTTCCACTATTGTCCCATCTTCTTCCAAGACCACAGACACCGGTGTGCTCGGACTGAAGCCAAGCAATTCACATCCTGAGGGCAGAATATGGCTTTCTTTATATGAAAGAGTTAAATAATGTAGCTTTAATGTCCGGCTAAATGTTAAAAAAGTTGTATTCTATGACACTAAAACAAAGTTAACAAGATTTTAAGCAGCTTAGCACATTCAGGCGTGTATTTTGACATGGTTGTTTTGGCAGACTAGACTAGTTGAAGATCAGGTTGGGTGTCATATTTGGCCCAGGCAAGTTTGTACAAGATAAAAATGTAGAATAATCTTACAGTACAATTTGCACAGGAAAAATACAATGGACCCAACATAAATTATCAATACTGAACAAACCCCTTATTGTGTTTGCGATCAGATTAAATCGAATCCCCATAATGGAAAATCTTAATCCTACCAATTTTGAAAGATCTGTGTTCAGGAATTTAAAGACTAGTTTGCTTCAACTTTGCCACAGAAAATAGGACACAATCAAAATACCAAATAACTTTATATAATTTGATCAAATTAAGCCTTTTTCTAAACAAAAACTGAAACCTAAAGCTCAGCATGAGTCATCACAAGACTAATAGTATACCCATCTATGTTAAGATAACGACGTTAGCTAAGAATCACTCAGTGTCTGAAGCAGCTAGCTATACATTCCAGGCTCAGACTTACCATTCATCTTCAGTTGTTCTAGAGAGGGAACAACCAATCCAACTGACTTCTGGCGCGTAAAATTACACACTTTACAAGGTTTCAATTCCGCCATGGTACTCTTATCGAAAAGAAAACTGATATTTATCGATTTAGCGAATGTTAGCTAACCAGCTCGACATAGCGAGTCAGCTAGATAACAACAAACGTTGATCAGCAGCTAACTTTTGCTCAACACACGCAGATGGCTAGTACTAGTAACCAGGAAACATTCCTTTGTTTTGCGTTTTTTTTAAATGACACAGGTGCTGTTTTGCATCATGGTTCGGTATGCTAAAGATAAAACCGTATATGTAGTTTGATTGCATTACACTATACTGTAAGTCTATATAGCCAAATTATTCATCGAAAAAATTTAGTTATTAGTGGGTAAGGGATGACGTATTTTTGTAGGCCAACCCGAAAGTTGGCATCGACTTGGGTTCCCTCGACCAAAACCAATGGGATTTTTCCATTGGATTTTGGATAATTGCTTAAAATAGGCTCTGTGGCCAACAAACATTAATGATACTTTTGGTTCAGCAAGATAAGGTTCACAAATGAACACCCATTTTATTATTTTTGAAGCGTAAATGCAATCACCAGAACTAAAAAGCTAATATTAGGCTAAACTAATGAACTACAGATCCCTTGACTTCACCGTCACCTTCATTAGGTTTCCTATTTTATTATTGACTTTATTTATACAGGGTTAACCGACTGAGACCAGGTCTCTTTTCCAGCAGTGCTCTGTGTAAAGGCAGAATATATAAATAACAACAACAAAAAATTTATAAAAAATAAATTAAAATGTTTACAATACAATATTTACAACACAGTACAATATTTAAGTTTCAACCTAAACAAGAACACCCTTCAACTCCCAAATCCTCCAGTAAAAGTTTAAATTGTTCAACAGAAGCAAACTGCTCTAATTTAAATTCCTGTTGCATGTTGTTCCGTTTTTCCGAGGCAGAGGGCAGACAGTCAGTAGGCCATGCCACTTATGGCACTGGTATCAACGCGCAGAAGAGTGCTTTCCATGTACCTATGCTACACTTGTTACATGTCGTCCAAAACAAATCTGTTCAACGCACCATAACATTTCAGGAGGCTGTACGCAGAGAAAAGAAAAAAAGTAGTATGAGATTTGAAACGCAACGCTATAGACGCTATAGTTAATTATTTCATATTTAATTTCTGTTAGAAATGTATATATATATATGTATATATTAAAAAAAAAATCTTCTATTAGAAACGTCAGAGAATAACTATTCAGTCAAACAATTGCGAACAAATGTGTTTGACATTTTGACATTGCAGAAATCATGGCCATTAATATAGAGAGAATGTAAATCTAGTGAAGTAAATAAAGGAAAAAGAAACACATTTTTGACCATCGTGACAATATGATCCCTGACCCGCTCTATAACACATTAGTGTTCCTGCCTGTCGTGAGTAAGGCAAAAGCAATCTATCGCGATTGTTCCAATCCGAGCCGACAGAAGGGCAAAGAATGGCAGCAACTGAACAACCTGAAGCGCAAATACAGGTCTAAACACTGCTCTTGCACAAATTCCGTCTGAATACACAAACCTTAAAGTTCTCGGGGTTGCATACATCGATTTGTTTTTATTAAGCTGGGAAGACGTCTAGCCAAACTTGAAATTGTTGTTAGCTAGTCCGCTAATGTTGATAGCAGAAAGTTGCAGGCTAGTTAACTAGCTTGCTAGTTGTTACTGACTGATTATTACGTCGTGGTGTGAAAATGTATTTGCCAACGTGCATAAATCTCAGCATTTAACTTCGATTGTTGATTAATGTAATTTCTAGCCATGACTGCCATATGATGCTTGTGTTACCTTGCATTGGGTGTGATCTCACAATCTGATTGATTGTGAAAGTTAGCAGTTCAGATATAGAAGTACTGCATGGCAGTTAACGTTAACGGTATTTAGCTTGTCCTAATGTAATATAGGCTATCAAATTATGTTATTGCTGAATTTTATATTTATTTAAATTTAAGAGACGTTTTTCCAATTTGCCTGCTATTTTCCTTGATGAGTGAAGGCACAAATAATATGGAAGGATGTGAGCTCTGACATTTCTCTGGCAGAATCTTTGTTATAACCAAGGTTTGGTAGAAGACAGTAATCTATTTCCGAATTATATGTTTATTTGAACAGTTCTTACTTTTTGGTAGACAAGTATACCTTGCACCCATAATAACAGGGATTTTGACCTCCGAATCTTATTCAGTTGAAATACATTGTCTTTGCAGCTGATTAATTGAGTTTGTGGAAAGTTTTTTAATAGGCATATCGTTTATAGGCACCTCTCTATTCAGTTAGCCGTACAATATTAATTTACGGTTTTCTAGACATGAAGGAATGAAGGAACTAGCTACTAGAACTAATCTAGGGCTAAGTGAAATCTTGACCTTTATATTATCCTTGCCATTTTTAGGTTACAACTTTCATGTCATGGTAAAAAAAAGAGCAAGTGTCCTTAATCACTATTTTCTTTATTTAGAATACAATATGAAGCAGCAGAGATAAGCAAAGATTGTCAGAATGGTAGAATTGGGTTAGCAACTGGTTGGCCAAAATGGAAGTTAGTTAAAGAGAATCAATCAGTAGCATGCATGTTCTCTTTAGTTAAGGGTTGGCATTGAGTCAGCTTACTTGCGTAATGTGTTTGAGTAACTAGCAAAGATCACATTGTTAAATAAATCATCTTAACATAACGCTTTGGACATTCTGAATGACTAGTTTATCCTTTTGGCCATCTCTGTTGCAGCCTAATTAACACGTTACTATCTTGTCCAACAGATGGAGCTGTAATCCAAGTGTTGTTATTGTTTTCAGCATGGTGTGCCAACCAGTGATGATGCTGTGGCACCAGTCTCCCCCAGAGAAGCCCTGGTAAGGCTTCACATACTGTGCAAGAATAACAGATATGTTCTCTGTATACAGCAGTAATGTCCCATCAGGCTGTTTCACAAAATTATTTGAATGTGATCTCTTAATTTGATTTGCAGAAAGATTTTTCTAGTTTATGTCATTTTAAAACCAAGCGACATGCTTAATTTGTAGCTAACCAACAGAGATAAATGTATGTTTTGGAAACGTTAGCACGTTTAGATTATGGAATGCACCACAATGTTCTTTACAAACTACATATAGAGTGTAAGCCAGTGCTAGTCCAGACCAGGGCATGATAAATAGCAATATCCTTTCATTATACATCATCATCTTACATTAGTCAAGAGGTTTAAAAATACTTTTTCAGGGTAATAGGATATAGCATAGTCATAGTATTTTCTTCTGTGGTTTCAACACATTGATGAGGTGTTATAGTATACTTTATGCCATAATCCAAAACTATCAATTTAGAAACAAATACTATTAAATCATTTGGTTTGAGATTAGATATGTCATGGAATTTTCATGTGGACACAATTTTTTTCTCCCCATATTCTATTCCTGCGGGTACTTTTGAGCCAGCCCGCTCAGCAAGAACCCTACCGTTGCTTTATTTTCCTGCTCTATCTATTCCTATTTTATTCCTGCTGGCACTCTTAATTCATCTCAGCATGAAGCTTACCCTTAGTTTGTTATGTTTCCCTACACAAATCCTGCTGGCTTGTAACAGTTCGCTCAGTAGGAAACGTTCCTTTCTTGTCATGGGACTCCTTACTTGGTCGCCCAGATTGGATTCTTCCTTTTAGCCAATGAAATAGATTGGCCGGAAAAATTTTGTTCTAACAAACTCCTTTTTTCTATGCTGTTAAAATCAGGCCATAGCGTTTACTGGGAATGCATTATCAAAGAGTCACTTTAGGACTACGAGGACTGTCTGCTGATGTAGCCATCTAATGAGAGGCTACTTTGAGGCAGGTCTTTGAGGAAAAAGAAAACTTTATAGAAAGGTTAATTTGGTTATTGCAATGATTCCTCCCTTTATAAGCAAATCCCTTTTGATAGGATGCTTAAGACTTTGAGGATAACCTTTGTGGACCCTGCATTCAATGCGATGTTATTCTTTTGTCCAATGTGCAGAGTAACGAGTGCCAACCGTACAAGTAAATTAAGTCTAATTGCATAGGCACTATGCTAGACTTTGAACAACTTTATATTCAAGGTTTTCCTGAGGTACATCCGTCTTAAAAATGTGTGTCATTAATGCATTATCTTTCTGATGTTTATCATTGTAACTGGTCTGAGTGTATCTTAATGTGCAGTCAGGCCAACCACTCACGATTTTTTTTTAAACTATGAGCCTTTTTCACTAAAGCTATTGTTATCCTGATTATATGCACTAATGTGGGACTGCAGGTCTACAAGGATTTATTTGAATTTCTGCATCCTAGTATGCAGGACGATTTGCTTCTTAAATAAAATTTGTGTTTCGAAGGTCCTGATTTGAAACTGTCTGACAAGTCCTCCACTCCAAGCCGATCCTGTTTTCTTCTTTCCTTTTTTGATGAGCTGCTCCTTTCCAGTTAAGTGGATTATTACAGTGGGGATAATTCTTGTCACATGGCATTATTTGGATGAGGTGAATAATTGAAATTTGTGTCTGAAAGAATTTTATCTGGATGAGAGGAAAGGAACTGCTGGCAGGGGTTGGAGGGAGCCGTGTGTGTCTTTGTGTTTTTGTGTTCTTGTGCACAGTGTGTGTATGTGTGTGTGTCAGGCTGGGGACACCAGTCATGTTAAGAGGTTCTGACTCACCTCCCCTGATTGGCGGGTCCTGGCTCACCACATTTCTTGCCTCTCCTTAATGGCAAGTTGGGCTTGACTTGCAGCAAGAAAACACGGCCTTTGCCACCGCTGCCACAGGCTGCACAGGAGCGGAGACAGTCAGCAGGTTCAGCCTAGAAGTAGTCCTCTGCATGCTGGCACACCGTGCAGGGTGCAGGAGGGAGGAAACAGTTGCGAGACGTATGCCTACATGGCTCTTCCCTCATGGCCTGACAACTGGCCCCCAGTAATTGAAACCCAGAAAACATTAGACAAGCCCTTTAGTCTCACAGCTTGAAAGGTTCATCCATGAGACCAAAAAACTGCATGGTTAGTTGGGGACTGAGAGAAAACACTATGTACATGTACATGACATGCATGCCACATTTCTAGAGGATGCATGTTTGTATGTGTGTGCTTAAGGTAGAGGATTTGACAGAGTAAAGTGAGGGAGTTAATGGGAGAGGAGAAAATAGTTGTAAGAAGAACAACCCGGTCTCACAGCAACTTCAAAAGCTCCCCTTCCCCAGGATATTAAGAGCCTGATGAAAAATGTAGCGAACGTTAAATAAAGCGCTTTGAAGTGATGTGTTTTGGCTCAGCAGTCTCTGAATTTCCGTAGCTTCGCTGTTGTTACTGATTGTGTAATAGAGGACAAAAAAGTCAAACTTATGACTCACAGGAGTTTGTGGGATGGTTGTTTGGTTTAGCAGATTCCAACAGCGACAGTGCAGCCAGTGGTATCTCGGATCAAGTTTTTTGACTGCTGCTGCTACCCGCATTTTCTGCCTTTCTTCCTTCATTCATTATCCACCCTCTGAAGATTTTCCAAGAATCTGAAACAAACAGGTTCCTTAAACACAGAAAGGTTTAGAAAGGTTAACTGTTTTGCTACTTTACCTCATATATATATGTTTAGCGGCAATTCTGATAGATTTTTAGAGATTATAAGGTCTGCATTTCTTTATTCAAATTCCATCTTTAAAAAAAAACAAAAAAACATTTGTTTCAATTGTTGAGAATAGATTTTTAACTAAATTTCTGTCAAGAAGTTCTTATTCTTAGAAATGGTAGGCAGTAATTAGGTAGGCCAACTGACTTATCTGTCAAGAAACTAGTGTGCAATTTGGTTAGACATGGGACCCTTCCTTGAGATATTCCTTTTTTCCTCTTAGCTCATTACTTTAATTGTAATTGTAATCCTTTATTAGAGCTGTCTGCAGTAAAGAAGAGTTATGCTCGAAGTGGGTGCACGAGCCAGCTATATACCTCATGATTATTAGTGAAGATGGTCACTAGGTGGCAGCCACTAGTTCGTCCTTACTGGGATTGCTAAGTAGGGGTAGATTTCTAAAGAAAGAGTACCCTTTACTTTGAAAGCATATTGTTAGGCCTAGAGATGTTTTATCTTGAGAAATTGTTAAATTGTTATGGTTTTGCATACATCATTTACAACTGCAGCGTAGTTCTAGGATGGCACTCGTTTCTATGAGAAACTTTGTTTTTCCATCCCTTTCCATTGAATTCCTTTTGTTTTTCATTCTGTGCCGCATTGGTGTCAGCTCTTAGTATTATAGGAGGGTCCACTGTTTAATTGTTGCTGTGTTACATTTTACCCCAGTCTACCCCCATCCACACACACACACTTACAAGAGCACTATCTTCCTCAGAGGGCTCTGTATGAGTTCTCTCTGTCACGTCCAAGGACGATTGGCGCAGGGTCAGCTAATTGCTTTTATGATTATGATTTCACGTCAGATTTATCGTGCATGCTCGAAGCACATTTTCCAGGTACTGCCAACACTGCTTGCTTGAGGAAAATGAGTTTGGAGCTCATGGTTTACATTTTTTGCAGGCACAGCGCAGGTCACTATTATTTTGTATTCTTAAGTGCAGAAAGGAGAGTGTTACTGAGACTTTTCCGATGTTTTCTGACAGCCGATGCATTTTGTCTCACACACAACAATTTTCAAACTTTGTTCTCAAGACAAAATAAACTTGCGGTTGTGAGTTTCAGCAATTTCCTGAAACTCTCATTATAATTTAATATAATTTAAACAAGTGCAACAGTATCGACAGTAAGAGTTGACTACCAATGCGGAAATGCAGCTGGTTGCAGTATTTGTTTTTCCAAGAGATCTTAAGTCACATGTTGTCTAAGAATTTGGGTTTTGAATTGAGTTTCAGTCTGAAACGGAATGCTCCTCCAATATGTTTATGGAAAACGTATTTGCTTTCAAGGACGAGATTGTGCAGGTTAAAAAAACTAATGAATATGTAGGACATTATTTGCCTACATTTCTCCGATTCATGTAAACATTACAGAAACGGCTTTCAATTAACATTTTCCACTGATTTAGTAAACTGTCACAATATGTTTACTTTACAAACAATTGAAATAAGACATCCATTTAATTACATTAATGTTGTTTTCCCTTTAGATACAGTGGCTTTGGAAAGTATTTAAACCACTACTTTTTGCACACTTTGTTCTGTTATAGACTCAAAAATAGATTAAATCTGTACAAAATATCTCATAAAAACATGTTAATACATAAGATATTGTTTTACATCCTTGTCCAGATTTATGCGTCAACACAATTTGTTTGTGGAGGTAAATTAATAATTATTTGAAATTTGAATTTTGGAACATTGCAGTATACCCAGTACTGTCTTCTCTAGTCACGTCCAATCAATTGAAATGACCACAGTTAACTGTAATTGAGTTCTAGACAGATTTCAACCATAATGAAATCAAACAGGATGTCAGTTTGGAGTTCCATTGTGAAGTTTCTGAATACTAATACATTTCCCAAAAAATCTAATATCCAGTTTTTTTTACTTAAAATGTTAATTGAATAAGTTTGAATCTAGTATATAACACTGAACTTCTAAACATTTGATTGAGGTTAAATCATTTTGGCATACTTTCGTTTACAGAGAGGCTTCATTAAGTCTTGCTTTCTCGTAGTTGTTAGTAATGTAGCAATTACTTAGTTTAGTTTCAGCGTTATCTTTCATTGTTTTTATGTTATTGAGGTTTACTGCTGGAGAGTGTACCTTGGTCTGAGAAGACCTTGTCTCTTCATAGCTAGACTGGAAATCTCCAGATAAATCTGAGATGTCTCCGCTGTCAGGACTGCTCAAATCGCTCTCATCCTCCAATGTCACTTTCAAGGCATAATTACACAAGTTGTGTTGATTAGTATGAGATGCAATTACGCTTGCTTTCCGCCGCAAATGGGAAATGTGATGGCTCTTGATTGACAGGAAGCATACTAGCTTTAATAAGTAAATGACTATGGTAATTCAGGTACTGAGACCCTTTGATTTGTCAGCATCTTTCTCATTTTGGCTATGTCCTCTGATTTTAATGAACAGGAATTTGATAAAACTCCTCTCTGTCTTTGTGCTTCTCCCTCTGTCTTTTCCTCACTCTCCCATCTTTTTCTTTGCCTGTTCTTGTGGTATCTTTTCTAAAAGGAACTTGGTAATAAGGGAAGTCTGTTCTTCAAAATCCCTTGGCTGTTGCCAAATTCCTTGGTGATTTCAGATTTCTTAATGATTTGATCAAGTATATGAAAAGCGCCGTCTTTGCACAAAGTGGGGAATCCTTTTTTTCTTTGTTGTTCTACTCCTGTAGAACACACAATTTTCAAAGTTAGGCATATGGAAATCCGAGTAAAGTGGTTCATAATTGATACTTTGGGGAGCATTTTGTATCTCTTTTCTTCTTAAAATCTTGCTTCCCATTTAGTTATTAGCTGCTAATTTGTCCTAGCGTCCCTGCTCCTCCTAGCTCCCCTGCAGCAGCATATATTTGTTTAAATGGTGGAATTCTTTTTGTGTGTGTATTCCTACACTTGTCAACATTCACATTCTATGGACACAGGAATTAGTTTTCGTAGTTTCTTTGAATAGAAATATTTTTGAATTAATACGATAGATCTTGCCACTAGACAGCTAGCTTTGTAGTGAGTCAAATTGGCTTTATTCTATGTATGTCTACTACGGACAAAGTAAATGGTCAAGTGCAATGTTGGCTCAAGATATACTATACATAATATATATATATATATATATATATATATATATACATATATATGAATATATATATTTATATATATATACATATATATGTATACTCATATGTATATATAAGTAGCATATATGAGTAGAATGCTTTCTGTAATGGCGACATAAGTTTCCTGATCGGATCTACACTAGTAGTAAGTCCTTGTTTGTTCTATAGAGTCATACATGCATAAATATAATGCAATAATTTGCACTTGCACTCACTACCCTAGCTGTAATTTATATGGATTGAATGAGTGCTGCATTGTGGAAAAGCATGAGTGGACCAAGAGCTCGTTTGTCACCTCTAATAAATGTTGGAATGTAAATTATGAAGTTATGCTTCAGATGTAAATGCACTTTATTTCAGTCCCTTAATGCAAAGACTCCACTCCAATATATTAAAAGGAGGGGAGGCAAGAGGGGGAGTTGACTTAGAATTCTGTCTGTTTTCACAATCAATAATAAACACAAAAGAGCCTAAATAGGGAACATTATAACATATCTGAAGTTGGGTTCATAAATTATTGCTTGAAAGCAGGCTTGTACACCAAAAATGTAAATACATTAATGTTATTAATAATGTAGTGACTAATAGTTCTTTCAAGACTGTAATAGCAGTTTAATGGAATATGACAGCAAGAATGTATTACTTCTTACATTTAGACAGGACCGCACAGGACATTTATCAGGAATTTCTGAAACATGTTTTTTTTTGGTTAGGCTAATTGCTTATTTTTTCCCCCAACGTTGTTTCTAAGAGAGGGCAACATTTAATGGATATTAATTAATATGTGTCAGTTTTCTGGGTTTGATAAAAAAAATGAAAACGTTAATATGATTCTAGAATATATATGCCAGTGTGTAACCATGAGATTGTGGCTTTATCAAGAGTTAAGATAAAATGACTGATTAGAATACTTGAGCCATGAATTACATTGAATTCGTAAATGTAACTCACAATAATGTATAGGACCGAGTTGGTCTTAGTTGCACAACAAAAGTAATCCTGAAAGTCTTTCTCAGGTTTTGAAACAAATTAAGTATTTATGTCTCCTAAGGCATTATGTAGACCTCAGAATCAGAATCAGAAATCCTTTATTCGTCTCACAGCGGAGAAATTTACCTGATCCCCTCATTGCCCACTCTTATTGTATCCTTTACAGTATGCTAATTGAGGACTCTTGATGGGCCTCTTGCCTTCATACCCTGCTCACAAAAGTGAGCATTAACATTGACAGTCTCATGCCCGGAGTTCTTTGTGCCCACAGGCACTCTGCAGAGAAATAACAGTGTTAACGGCTATCTTTTAATTGTATGACATGTGTAGGACAGCATTGATGCAGAGCCTACACAATAATAAGATCCTGTTATTGGTGCTCCAACACCTAGACAGGCTCCCCTCCCTGGTAAATATTTTCAGTATTCCGTAACTCTCCTCTTACCATATTTATCTCAACCTTTAAAAATGTAATGCATGGGCTGCTGCTTTACATGACGAAAATGTAAATGAGAGATACAAAATGAGCCAATACTTTTTTTAAATTTCAAATTACCGTTAACAATGATCATTTCCAATATATATATATTAAAAAAACTAAAAGCTATGTTAGTACGTTCACAGTTTTGTGTAGTTGGTGTAATGACCAACATTTTACATTTTTGAGTTCTTGCTTGAACTGGCAAGAGAGACTGACATTAGTTTTCTGTGTCAAGGTCGACAAAATGTCAGAACAGGTGCGTTTCTGTAGCTTAATCGTTTGCCAACTCAGCCCCTTTTGCTGTAACAAGCCACCCTCTGTGACATTATAGTAGCTCTCTGTGAAATGTTTGCCTTCCTCACACCTTTAGAGAGGCCCAGTAAAATCAAAAGGTCCACACTCATCACTGATTAGGCAGAGGTTCTCAGTTGTGACCCTAGCACCCTTGTGGCTCGCTCACAACAGAGATGTACCAGTGATACTTTGAAATAAAGGTTTTAACCCTTCATTGTTAGAGTGTAGTTCTGCTCACTTAAGAATTCAATAAGAAGCTTCTCGGAGTGGTCTGAAAAGCTAAGGATAGACATAGACTAGTTTATAAGTGGCTGTATTTCTTTAAACTCTCACGATTAGCTTGCAAAACGTAAAGCCAAAAAAACCTTGATTAGCTTGAAATAATATATGTACTTACTAGGACTTCATTAAAAAGTGACTGAAAGTAAGTATTTATATATATATAACATAAATATATACATATATATATATATATATATATATATATATATATATTGATGTTGTTTTTGTCTAAAGGCAATATGCTGCAGGCAACTAACAGCTAATTTAAAAGTGTATGCTGTCCATCTCCGGTATAGGTCTACTGGGATGCTTTTGTGTGCTTAAACTTAATGCAGTTCATGATTTCACTATTGACAATACTTTACAGTTTGATGTTTATGCAACTAAACAACCTAAGAAAGAATTTAGAAAAGGAAAAAATATTATCATAAAACATTTAGAAATATTGAGCTCTAAAGTGAGATGAAAAAACGAAATAGCTCTTACCAATTAACTTCAGACTTTGCTTTTCATTCTTACTTTAAAGTTTTGGTTCCTTCTCTGCCAGTTTAGAGTGTATAGTTAGTCAGATTGGTGTCATGTCTCTTGTCTTAGTTGTGAAATAGCTGTAATATTTGACTCCGTGGTCTAACAATCTCAATGTTTGGTTCGTTGCTGAGTCTCTAAATCGTTTCAGAGAAATGTCAGTGATAAAAGCCTAAATAAACCATCTCCAGAGTTTGTTCTACCTTTAAACATCTACCACCCCTAACCAGTAGATGGCGATGTTATTCTTCTGTGGCACTCCTTAAGTCTTGTGGTATTGGCTCCCTGTTATTCTGGATCCATCCATCGCGTACTGAGGAAAAGGGGTTCACCTTATGTAGAGGCTTTTGCCACCAATTCCTAGCACCATGAAGATTGAGAAATTGTTGATCCAAGACCCATTAGTGTATTTTGCTATTGACTGGAGTGGAGTGATAAAATAGTGACATGTCACTAAAATAGCACAATCTGTCTGGCTTGTCTTAATGGGCGTCCCCTCATCTAATGTCAGAGTGCACTTGGAGAGATACACATGATGTATATCAGCACACCTCTTTCTATCATCAGCAGTCTTTGCTTACTGTTTATTGGGTGTATTGGCGAGCTTGTGAGCTGACTGTACATGATTGGCAACTAGTTGCACCTTCAGCAATGCATCTATTTTAATGTTGTCAGTATCACTGTATCTGTGTTTAAGTTGTGTGTTTTGGGAATGGAGTGGGATTTCTGCAGTGGTGTTGTCACTGTCGTTTGCATCTTGAACGTCTATGGTCTGTCACTGGGACACAATGCTAACGGTCAACTAATGATATGTGTCGTGATAGGCTCGAGTGTTTCTTTGGTAATTTGAAAGACAAGATACTAAATAGTGGCAGTACAAAATTGCCTTTACTTATCTGTTTGCTTGTCTCAATTTGCTGGCATTCAAGACAGGAAAGGCTAGATGTATGAAGAATTGAATAGTTATAGTTTATGTTGCTTTAAGTATTAATATTATTTTTTCTTCATATGCAGCCTATTAGTTTTGTGATTAAATTTTTTATCAGTTTCTCTTTTGTAAGGTTAAAGGTCTACATACACATTTATTTGTCTAGCTTTTTGTGTTTTAACTTGAATATAACTGTATAACATTACTATTCGTCTGTTTTTAGGATTCTTCATTTAATGTCTTTTTTATGTCAGTCTTGTAATACAAATTTCTGAAGTAAAAGACACCAAAAACTGCTTGTCACAGAAAGTCATCGTTGACTGTAAAAAAAAAAAAGCTTCAAATTACAGGAAAGAGGCACTGCATTAAAGAACAAAGGAGATCGATGGCAGTACATTAAACTTTATGCGATTGGAAAAAAAATCAACTAATTAAAATTGATTACTCCTGCTTTGTAAAAGTGTTTCTGAATTAAATTATTGTATGAAAACATTTTGACCAATCGAGGAGCTGAGGAAGTATCCATTACTGGATTGCTACTGAGAAGGGGTGGAATGTTTGTGGTGGCTGAGTAGTTTGTTTTGCTCCACCGCTGCTCTCTCCCCTTGCTAAAATGCCACAGTTTAATCTCTGATGACCCTTATCTCTCAGAGCAGCCATGGCCTCCTTATTTGGGCCTTTTACCTGAATTAAAAGGACTTTGTGGGCTATATCGGCTGTCCTTTTGACCAAAGTAAGTGAAAGTGAGGTGTCAGTGACGGACGCCGTGGTCTTTAGTCATAGGTTTTCTCTAGACCCTATGGGGATGTCTTTATCCGAACAGTCATCTGTCTCGGTGGTTAAGAAGGGGCAGTCTTAGGCTTCAGGCTTGACAGGCAAACTTAATAGCTTTAAGCCTAATAGCTAACAAGAGCCTTTTTGAAATGGGTTGAATACAGATGTTTCACAGATGGATTCCTAAGTCAGCCTTTTGAAGATTATCATTATACTGTACCTCCTACGATGTTTTTGTACCTTTTGTGTATTTTTCTTGTTATAGATGGGAATACCGTAACACCTGTCCAGATAGTTCTTACAACCATATGGGCCTGGTGTTTTGGAGTAATGCCGTCTGTACATTCAGCTAGGCCTACATGCTAACGTTCAACTAGAAACCATGCACTATTACCAATCCCTTGATAATTCCTAGATAACGATTGTAGATGTGGAACCAATCGTAAAACACAACTTCCCTTATTTACAGATTTTTAAATGAACTTGGAAAATAGGGGGAAGTTGTTTCTGATTGTGTGCTGATCCCAAAAGAGCCTGAATTCCAAACAGCAGCACCCCCCCCACCACCACCCCCCTTTTTTAAATTGCGTAATGTTCTTTCTATGCCATGTTTGTAGCCTTGCCCATGGGCCTAAAGCTGTCACACATGCAGCACTGTCTGTTATTTTTAAACCTTTGGTAACCAAACGTCAATGAAGTTTTCCATGGCCCTGGTTACACATGAAAACGTTGACCTTTAATTTCAGACGTTAGGACTGGTCAATAGAGATGAACCACTTTTGGAGATTCTAAGGCTTGAAAAGCCCGCACATAATGTACATTTTAAGTCTTTAAACACGTGTACAACTAGGACAGTGTTCTCTTTTATGTTGTCATTGGTAGAATTACATTGTTACCATATAATTGGTTTTGTAAAAATAAAAAATAAAAAAAGGTTGGTCATTAGTACAGTCAATGTGTACAATTTTTATCTGGCTACCATATTGATATACAGTATACAGTGCAGGTGGTCCTTGGAGCAGGGAGATAATGTCATCTGCCACTGGACTACTGCAGAACCAGTAATCAGACAGGGCAGTTTAGTTCCATGTTGTGCAATCAGTTTTTTTCTACTTCTGCAGTCTGCTTTCTCAAAAGCATGGTAAATAAATGGTTTGTTCAGTATCCAATGTCCCCCATACTACATCTTACTTTCCTAATTCCTTTCTCTCTCAGGGTCATAAACCTCTCCCATTAGGGTGTGTTTTTTGCACCAAAGGTCATATTAAAAATGTGTTTATTTAAAGATAATGCTTTTTGACCATTACTAAAATGTTTCCTAAATGAATCTATCAAAATATAAAGGAAAATGGAGGGTTGGTATCTGCTAGCATATCAGCCGTGAACGGGCCTAATTAACACAGAGCTCTCTCAGAATCTTTTTTTTTTTTTACTTCTTCAAACTATTGTTTGGAGGAAATTTGAGACCAGCCTAACACAATCTTCTTGTCTATTAGCTTGTTATTATATCAGAGGTGCTTCTCTGCAAATGTACAGGCCAGTGCAATTTTAAATGAATTGATTCACTCTGAGACTGAATCCTATCCTTGCTAATGATTTCCTTTTAGACCCTCCATTGTTGTTCCCTTTGGCAGCTAGTTCTACTATTTTCTCGAGGTATCTTTATTATTGCAGACACCTGTACACATACCTTTTTATGCATAGCCTATATTACTTTGAATTGGTGTAATTTTAGTGCCAGTAAATGAGCTTTTATTGAATAAAAATGCCAACTTTGTAGAGCAGTGTCTGTTTTGGTTTTGGTTTGGTAGTTGTGAGGTATGTGAAGTCTTTTTAATTTGGAGCCTTTTGTAGAAGCAAAACGCTGTTTACCCCACCTGTAACGCATATGATTCATGGTGGCTATTGCGATCATCATTAGCCCAACATAGAGGCAATGTTGTGGTAATAGAATACCAAAATAATTGTGTCATGTCAACCAATATGAAATGCAACTTCATGTAGCTAGATTCTTAAGCCTAATTGATGGGAACACAAAGTTCTCTGTGTCTGGAAAACTTTCCTCACTGGTGAAAAGCTATTTCAAAATATAGTTATATCTGAATAAAGTTTTCCTTCTCTGGCAATAGTTTATTTCTGAGTTGTCGTGGCAACATATTCAATAAAAAGGTTTTGGTGGAAAAAAAATCAAAAGACGCATGGTCAAAAATGTCAAACTTTAAGGGTCAAAAGCTGGTCAGAGTTTTTGAACTGTCCCTCATTTCTAGTGTCTTTCTTTTAGTGCAACCATGTGGGCAACATGTAATTCGATTTCATACTCGTTTCTTCCAATTTTTAAGATTAAAAAAATCAAGATTGTAATTTAGGAATGTTTAAAGCTAAATCTGAGTCCAATTCAAACTTAATAACTGTTGTAATCTTGTCTGTTCATCAACTTCACTCTCTTAAAGTGTGTTGGTTAATGTTCATGATTGAGTTTTAGTCTCTTTTTGGCTTTACCTGACACTTCATTGGTTATTACATTTGTAAAGATTATTGGTCAGTACATGGTGCACTTTGCTGCATTAGCAATTTTAGCTTTACAAGAAGCATTACAAAATAATTGTTATACTAACCAAAAGGTATTTACCGGTATTCAGAATGACAAGACATACCCATCATTTTAATATCCATTGATGTTTTTACTACCAAACCAAATGTGCCTTGTACTAACATGCAGCACACCTCTTAAAAGCCCAATTGTGTGCTACCCTACACTGTTACAGGGGGGATCTATATGTCAATATCAAGACAAGCCTGACATTTTTGCAATGTTGTTATAATTGATTGAGATGTCTGGATGAAAGCACAAAGCAGCTAGGCTATGTCATCTTCTAAGAAATGCACTTTTCTTCTCCCTGAAGATTCTCTCCTACAATTTCAAACAAGTAGACAGTAGTTTCTGAGCTTGAGGTAGCTATGTATTGGTCTGTATTAGTATTTATTTATTGACAATTACCAAATTTGGTGCTCTTGGCTCTAGTCTTTTTAATCCCACTCCAAATATCATGGACTCATTTTATTTATGTATTCACTGTCACATTGTTGTTTGACCTGAGGACCAACATGCTACTTCTTCACAGGAACAATCTAGGTTTTTAGTAAATTATAGACTGCTGAAACTGGCTGTCAAGGCTGTACATTTCGTTGGTAAAGGGAAACCAGGTGGAGATAGTTTAGCTGTATTTTAATCAGTCTACCTCAACAAATGACAACCCAATATTGATGTTTGTCCTTCTCATCGAATAAGAATTAATTTTATTTTTCTCGATCTACGTTGGATTTTTATTTCATGGGTTATGAAATCTTTGATAGGCAGCTGGTATAAGTGACCCCGGCCGGAACAATGCCCACCGTTACCCGCCGTGTCTACTCCGGAGCAGCCCAGAGCCAAAACGGGACTCCTCTAACGATCTGCTCTTCTGCTTCCTCGCGGCCATCACCTGCTGCCACAACTCTGGAACAGCCCAAAACCCAGACAGAGGGGATGCAGTGTTCTGGTGCTAAGCTCCTCTGACTGTGGAGCTTGAAGACGGACTGTGGGGTTTTGAATGGGATGGACCAAATCGTAACAAATTTGTGCCATTTGTATATTTTAAGTGTTTTACTTTCGTTATTTTGTTTTGTATTTTTTTTATTTCGTACCTTGTTTAACAGGGCAGTGCTGCAAAAGAGACCTATTCTCAGTCAGTTGACCCTCTATAAATAAATAAAATAATAAAAGTTATGGAGACTTGCAGGTGAGGCCTGACTTGTGAAGTATCCAGTCAATGCAAATCTGTTATTAAAGCAATGAAGCACATTTTAAGGATCAAAATTTTGTTTTAGGAAATAGAGGACTTTTAATTAGACAGTAAACTACCCAAATTAATAATGCGGCAATGACAATAACAATTTACCCTGCACAACTCCATGGAGCAGCATTATTCACTACGCCACCTATCAAATTCAGTAGCGTCCAAAAAGTGGATGCTGTATCCACCTCGTTCACATAATGTTACGCCATGCATCTAACCCTCTCAGGGTTTTTTGCACTTTACTTCACCTACATAACAACTTGAAATTGCATGACATCGCAAAACAAAGTGAATTCAAACAAACAACTAGAGTTTGATCCAATCGGCTTTTGAAATATTTCTAGATCAGCTCAATACCTTTATAAGCAACCCAGCAATCTGGTTGTCCACCATTCATTCATGAACAGGGATAATCACTTCGTTCTTAAGACATAACAAATATCATTAAAATACATGTTTAACTTTATGGAGTAAGTAAATTCTGCCTACCACACAGTGTTTTGTCACAGAGGATACAGTGGACATTTAGATTCCTCTGTCATGTGATTCCTTGCCATCGCCTTAGAGGAGTTTTAAAATACAATTCTTTTTGATTGAAACTATTTAGTGTATGCTATGCATTATCCAGGAAGGAATTACCACTGGCAGCGCACTCAATCACTTTGTATCTTTCAACACTAAAAGAAAAAGAAGAGTAATCAAAACCTTTCAACCTATTAGAAGGATGACTTTCACAATTGAATCACAAGGACCACAGGAGCAGCAAGAAGTCATCTAAGCCCTCTTGTGTTCGGTGTTTCCCTTTTCTTATGTTATTTCTTGTTCATCTGTTTTAGAAGGGGTGCTACTTCACTGCACCTACTTGAATTTATGTTTTAATGCTGTTTGTGGATGATATCCCCAACTCCCACTCCTCTGATTCTTGGAAATGCATACCGGTGTAGAAAATTAAGGTGCATCTCGAAGGAAAACATAATAGAATCGATGAGTGCTGCTGTGCACTTTAAACTACTGATGTTCTGATGCTATTTAACGTTCTAGTGCATTAACGCTTCAGGTCATTACAACATTCAAGCTGGGTGATTTGATCACAGTGCGTTTTGAACTGGAAGAATTACTGAAGTTTTTGCCCTTGGATTCTGAAGTTATTAGATACAAATGATCACCTCTGCATTAAGTATAGATTTTCGTCTCTGCACATCTAAGGGTGGAAGTTTGTCTTTAAGAGGATAATAGCAAATTAAACTCCATTCTCCATTTGTCCAGCACCTTTTGATTCACTAATTTCATAAGTGCTGATTTGGTCATCCCTACCTTTAACTGGAAAGTGGTCAGGTGTTCTCTCTTTAGTCATTGCAAGGGGGGTTACAAAAGCAGCAAAACAATCCATTTATGTTACTCGTCTGGGTTTAAGTTAAAAAAAAAATTTAATCTAAATCAATGTTTTTCCTCATGCATTATTCTTTGTTCCTGTGAAATTAAAACTTGTTTTTGTTTCATTTACAGATTCTCACTGCAGTGCAATTTCTACAGAACCAGAAAGTACGTCAGAGTCCACTGTCCACCAGAAAAGCCTTCTTGAAGAAAAAAGGTGAAAGCAAATGTTTAATGTCAAAATGTTTATTTCTAGTCCTGTATCAAGTTTATGTTTTCCCAAATCAATTTCTATGCTTGAAATATTTGATCAATTGTCTAAGCATTGTTTAGGAATCTTCTTCTTTTTTTTTTTTTTCGAGGCTTAGCCCCTCAGGGCCAAAGGTCAAATTTAGCTCCTTGTCCTAGTGGTTTGTAGAATGGATACTTTAGCTTCATGGTACATTATTCAAGTGTGGACAAATGACCAGTTGGAATAATGCTTTGGGTTCAGTGAAATACACATTGAAAAAGGTGTTATAAAGATACACAGCCTTTGAATGCTGGTAAACAGTAAATATAGGATAGGCCAATAGTGTAATTTTAAATGGATTCCTCTATCTTGTATCACTTGTTATTATTTATTTAGATATGTTACTGTTACTCAGTTCTTGCTATACTCTCAGAGAACACTTCATCTAGAGAATAAGTATACCTAACCTTTTATTAACAGTTCATCATAAGCAGTTTAATCTGTTTGGCATGACAGTGTGGTACTTTGCCACCTTTACAAAAGTCTTAGAGTGCTTTATCTTAGATAAACGAGTACCTTTCTTTTTCTTTCAATTTGTTGTGCAAAGTTTTTTGTTTTTGGGGGACTAATTTAGCAAGAGCAAAGGGATTTGGTTTCTGTTATTAGGCCAGCGAAGCAGTGAAAAGTGAGCCTTAAAGCTCAATGACTAGGTATAGCAACCTGAAACCAAATCTATGGTGGCCGGCTGTTGCTACACACGTCAGCTGGCTGTAATGTCGCTTGAGAACTCCAGACATTTCTTTAGTTTTTGTCGCTTGTTAGGTACAATTAGAGCACATTATCAATCAAATGTAAGCACTTTATAGTCATTTCCAACTAGCATTAATAGACAATTTGCTTAAGAAAAAGTGTTATTTTAACTCTTAAAATGTTTTTGCAGATTCATATTGTGTGTTCCAAACCAAAAAACGAATTAAACAAAATATCAATTCTACTAAATACAACAAAAAACTTTAATGCGCTTGCTCATTACTTTCTAAACACATTGATTCAATGGAGATTTTCTAGAGCTTGTGGGCAACCTGAAAAAAATTGTTGAATTGTTGATACATTATCATTGGGCATGTACCAAGACCAAGCACGTTGGCATGTGTTGGGGCCAGATTGGTACAAAAAACAATACTCGCGGATACATTTTCTGGCTTCAGCTGCCATTTTAATAAACTTGTATGATTGCACGCAATAGGGGATTAATGGTTGCTCCCAGGTTTTTGATAGTTTGATGGCGAAACTGGAATTTGTCCCAAGGACCTTTAGTACTGACCTGATCTTTAATAGTTTGCTCAATTTAAGGTGATGAAATCAAATATTTTGACTCCTTACGACAAACTAGCCATCTACTCTGGTTTACTCATTTTACCAAATACCAATAGCACCACTATTCTTTTTTGCACTCCTGATTTATTAATCTAAGATTTCTTTCTTTGCCCAATATGCAGTTATTGTTGACCTCCTGAGTGTTCAGTACTTTCAGTTCTAATCTTTGAGTTTGTGGATCTTCTTTTGCTAGAAAAGATAGTAGTCCATTGAAATCCCTCGTACATATCTAATATCTATATTAATATATTAATATCAGGGAAGGGATGACATAACTCACCCAAAACATTTACCTATCTGCTCTATAGAAATGTGAATAAAGTGAATACCATTTGTCCAAGGTATGTTGACAGACTAAAAGGCATTGCTTAATTTCTCAATGTATACTTACTCTACAATACCATCTTCATAACCTTTTGACCCTGAAACTCAATCACCTCAACCAGTCTTTCACAAGTGCAGATATGTTATTCTTAATTTTTAATACAGCTTAATGTCATATTTATGTAAATACTTCTTGATTTTATTCTATATTAACAGCTAGAAATGTCAAAGCGCACATAAAATGAAACAATACCATCTCCCTGTAGAGTGGAATTTAAATTGGATTCCTCTTGCTGCCAGTACTTATGCTACCCAACTGATGAAGGGGAAAATAGGCAGCCTTTGATTGCATGTTGCAGATTCTTTACACAATGATCTTGCTTCTGCATAATATTTTCTTGCACATTTGTTTCCAAATCTGCGGATAATAAGCAGGATTATTTCACTGTTTTCTGAAAAGTTTGATTTGGTGGTTTTCCTACAGCAGACTATGTTGCCATATTTATGTACTCCACATCACAATTATTTCAAACATTTCTTCATTGTTTACTTGTTTTAGGAACACACTTTCACTACTTCAGAGATTAGCAAAAGCTGAGATGTGCTGTCAAGGAAGCCTTAAATGTTGTCCAGTTAAAATTTGTAAAAGTTAAATTGCCAATATATACAGGTAAAATGTTATTTTTATTAAGATTAGCTGATTTACCAACATTACAGAACATTGAATGTAATCAGTGGGAAAATTTTGTTTTGAAGGAAATCTTATTCTTATTTCCTAATTTTGTGTGCTTTATGTGTTTTTAATTTTGACAGAACCCATCAGGCTTTAAAAATAACGACTACATATGATAACCAAAACATCTAATGGTCATTGGAAAACTGTTTTGTCACTAAGCTGAATATATCCATAAGTTAGCAAGTTTTGCCAAAGTAATTCAAGGGGAAAATACAGTGCTCTGGGTTAAAAAATAGTGAACGCTGATAGCTTTCACCCTCAGTAGAGGGGTCAGTGACAGAGGGTCATGGAAAGCACAGGTAGACTTTTGGTTTATTACACTTCCTGGGATGAAGGGAAGGAGATGGATAAGGTTCTTCGTACCAGATATTAATAAGATGTTGTTTGCAAGTACGGTTATGTGACTCACCTCTTGGACAAAAATGGCAATGACCAAGGCCTGCATAGAAGGTAAAGCGATTGATGTGGTTATAAATTAGGCCATGGCGCCAGGTAACCCTCGCTCCACTTTGTCATCAGTACAAGACGATAAAGCAGGGAAATGAGAGCAGAGTCTTTACTTTAATACATAAATTAATATGCTATGAGAGCGGTCATTATTTAGGACATGCCATTTTTTCAAGCAACCATAATGCCACTCTCTGGGACACATGTAGGATCTCCATAGTGCCAGCACAGTGAAGAACAGTTTAAAGTTGCACCTCAGCCCTCAATAACCCACTAACCTCGATCTATTTCTGACCCCTGACATGGTATCTTTTCAAATCTGAAATTCAAAATGTAAGTAATTTTCACAGAAGGGCAACCTAATCGCTCAGACGTTGGAGGACAGTAAAATAGGTGTTCACCTTTGAGCACCCAAAATATTTTAGTAAGCAATTTTTATAATTGGCTGTCCAGGCTGGGTCTCAACCCATTAAGTTCAGAAGTGCCAGAATTGGAGAAAATCATTTTATAGAAAAGCCTTGCTGCCTCTTTGCCCTTAAAAAAAACGCCAAGAGAATAAGAGCTTCTGAAAATAGAGCCGTAAATAACGTGTCAAGCAATGGGTTTTCCTTTAAATAAATACCGATCAGGTTTATGTTGAAAGACAATAGAAAAGGTAGCCCAGATATGCAGTTTACAGTATTTATAGCTGTAATATCGAGGTGCCAGCACTGTAATTTCATGCCCCAATGAGAATGGCAAGGTCAAAGCAAATGCTTCAGCTGAGCATCTGCTAATACGGTGACTCGTAAACAGGCGCTGCATGTATCAGGTGCACCAAATAATACAGTATAATGAAATACAGAATAGCTTTCCATTATTGTTATTTTTATGGTGTCGTCATTAGATGTAATTTATGTCTTAGAAAACATCATCTTCTTGCAGGTCAATCCGAAATGGGGGTCCAAGGGTTATTCTACAGGTTCTGGAACCCATAATACATTTCACAATCCCTTTTGGTGCCGTTTTCCTTTTATATGTAAAATTCAGTTTCACCTTGTTATCTCCCTTTTTGTACATAGATCTGAGGGGGTCTTTCATTTGCTTTCGTCTTGCCTGGTAAGCTGATCAGAGCACACAAAATAGCTGACAAAGCTGTTATTCACCAACAAAACTGCTTTATGAATTTTCATGCTTTTTATTTTGATGTGAGCCTTTTCATTCTGACACACAAACAACAAAAACTTTAAATGAACTAAGATCTAATGGACATAAAATGCATACATACACATTTCGGAGTATACGTTCTGAATGTCAATGGAAATATAGAGCATTCTGGTGTACTAAAACATCATTTTTTTCCGACTTCCAGTGTTTTGTGAAATTGAGCTCTTGCATGTCTCACTCAATAGTCTGCTACCATGTAGTCTACTGTGGTCAGATGAATTAGGAGTCCAGGGACACATTATTGCTTATTGGACAGTGCAGCCCTCAGCACATGGTGCTCTCCACTTCCTGGCACTGAGTACCTGCCGTAGACAACAGGCTGGCCAATATTGGCCTTTAATTATGCAACAATTTTCATGGCCATTTAATGTACTTGAAGCTTTAGATATATGACAGGAATAAGTCTTGGTATATTGTCTAAACCTTTTTATGTTTTAGAATTTACAAAATAAGATTGATCAACATTAATCCTGATCTATTTTGGGAAAGTTCAAGATGTTTTTACAGATGAGGTTGAATATTTTATGATTTACTTAACAGTCTTGTGTTTTCTCTATATTTTTTACAAGAAGCACTACACAGTTGCTATATTTCAAATAGGTGTGTATGAAACTTTTCGCCTCCATTTTACACATTTTCTTGTGAAATAAATAATGAGCAACATGGAGAAACTTCAAACATCGCTATTGAAGCGCCATGTCTTAACACACTCACATACTTAACAGAAAGGAACGAGTGACAGAAGAGGGACATGGGTGAAATGTGCCACAGAAAACAAACGAACAGCTGTTTTGGAAAGGAGGGCCAATTATATTCTCTATTTAGGCTACATAAGGCAGTACTGCTTTACATTGTACTCACCGTTATCAGCTCATACCCCAGTTATTGATAACAAAACATCTTAAATAGGTTAGTTTAAAGTGTGGATTGACCATCTACAAAGTAAGTAGAGGAACAAGGTGTCATATTTGGCCAATTTGTTTACACTTTAGCTCTCTTTATTCTATGAAGCAGCATATGGCAGCATGGTGTGATTAAAATAAAATCCTCGCTCCTTTTTAAAAGGAAATGTTCATATTCGATTTCCCCCCTGCGATTTCCATCAGGGAGTCTTTAATCGTCTCTAAAATCATAAAAAACTGAACATTAGATTATATTGTCATTTTCAGAATCAGGTAATACATTTGCATCACAGTGAAGAAATTAAAATAATGCATTTTATCTGTCAAATTCACCACCTGGGAAATATAACTAGAAGTGGACAGAATGTTATTTTCTTAGCCTTTGGTGGTAGTTGTTGGAGAGCATAGAAAGTGTCTATCTGTTTTCAGTGCAGATTTCCACAAGCTAGTTTGAATTTGATCAAGGAATTTGAATTGAATAAATGTGTGTGCAATGTTTAATAACTGAGCATTGTTATTCCATCTTCATATAGGTGCTAAATTGTCTGGGCTGATGCATATTTAGGTCCATTGCCCATTACACAAGACGAGCGCACTTCACTTGCTGCTGGTAGTTTTCATGTCCTTTCATTTTGTAGGTTTGACTGACGAGGAGGTGGAGTTGGCTATCCAGCGCTCCGGAAGTACAGAAGAACCCCTGGCACTCAGCCCTGTGGGACCCCCACAGTTACTGCACACCTCCCAGCTGGTCCCCTCATCACAAAGTTAGTGTGCGCGCACACACTCACACATCCCCTCTCCACACACACACACACACACACACACACACACACACACACACACACTCACACCACCCCTGCAAGTTACTTTTATATGTGACCTTTACTATTTAGGTGCTGTGTTAGATGTATCATCTGTCTGAAAAAGGAGACTTGTTTTTTTATGACACGAGCAGACTTTGAATCTGAGGCCCATGTTCACCTAAATATGGCTGAAACGACTGACTCCCTGGCTTATCTACTTGTAACTTGAACTCCTCAAGCCTTCACAAAACACAGAACAAAAATTTTATTGGTTTCCACACCCAATTCTGTGTTTTCTGTCATTTCGATCGAAAGGAATGATCTCAGCCATATACAGGGACATTTGCCTATATCAGGAAGTCTGTCACAATTGCTAAAACTTGAGAAAAAGCCAAATTGTCAGTGCTCCAATCTCCACTGCCATTCCGTACCAAGAGGTTTCACCCCGGCAAGACCTCGTACTGCAACCTGTATCTTTATTACTTCAGCAGGTTATGGGTGCTGTCCACTGATTTACCAATGCAGAATGAAGTCCGTATAATGCTTAACCCGTATGACAATGATTCCAGATGTATTCCACCCTCATTTATTACCACACTGTCCTTGACTCCCTCGGCATCTCATGTTTTGTAATGAAAGTGATGTTGATGGGATGGCCATGTAGTTAGGGGCTCGCAGCTCTCCGTCCATAGTGGGGGGTTTTATATCAAAACTGCTATAAGGAAGCTGCATAATGAGGTGAGAGCGGGGAGTCTTGTACAGGGGGTCACGCCGAAAAGAGAGGCTACCTCCCTTTGATGTCCTTGTTATGGGGACGGCGCAGAGAGAACCGCATCCATCTCTGTCGGAGTAATGGATACTCTGATCTCTATTTCCAACCGTCGGAAGGACAGGAAGGCCTCCACTGAACCCAATAAATTTGAGAGGAGATTGGAAAAACGGGGGATGGAAACCACAGCTCGGAGGCTTAAGTGACCAAATAAAGAAGGAAAGATGGCAAGGAAGTGGAAGGGGGGGAAAGAGGGAGAGAATGGAAGGTCCTAAGGAGGGGAAGGGAGCAAGTGTAGACCTATGGTGATGCAAAGCGGCTTACACGGGGTCAAGCATCCACCCCAAGGACATGTGGACCTCTCACAAGAATGGCAGCCAGGGATAGGTGACAATCCATAAGACCCATAATGTTGATGAACATCCAAATTTATGTGGTTACCATATGGACATTAAAAAATGTTGATAGGAAAGGTTGCTGGCCTGTCTAGTAGGCTGATCTGTGCCCTTGAGCTTGGAAGTGTCAAATCGTTTTTAACTTGAAGTTGTAATGTACGGAATAATGTTGGATTTGCATCGTCAGGGAAAAGAACTGAGGCCTGCGTCGGTGGCTTTT
The DNA here is from genome assembly GCA_036023535.2 of Galaxias brevipinnis. Lineage (NCBI taxonomy): Eukaryota > Metazoa > Chordata > Actinopteri > Galaxiiformes > Galaxiidae > Galaxias > Galaxias brevipinnis. The sequence continues at coordinate 47,104 of JAVQIZ010040405.1, read as the reverse complement.
TGGTGACATTAAGGAATTTCACCTTGATGGACAGTTAGCCCACCTAGACGAGTGCTCACACAGCGGCACACTTGGTCACTCCGTCACTCATCATCACACCCTCTACAGCTCTGGAAACACTTTTTTTTATAAGCACATCCCACCATGCTAGTTGAAAACATAAGTGCTTTGCAGAATTCACTACTCCCTAAAGGGTTACTGTTCTTTTAAGTTGAATGCTATAAGGCAATAAAGCGCCTTCTTGCTCATCTTTGAATTAAAATATTCTTTTGACCCTTTCCCAAGGTCCGACTCGCTATAGATGGAGAGACTACGGTGCCCTAACGATCATAATGATGAGCATGGCCTATGGGTTCTTTCATCTATACAAGGTATGCCATGCCTACAGAACATGGTCTATATGATGCATCCTCTAAATTGTATTCTACATTTACATTACATTACATTCTGTTTTTATGAATAGAGATTTTTCTCTTACATGGTTTACTGCAATCCGTCAGCACGGTCTCCCCCAATATTACCTTTCATATAAGTGGTATTTGTGGGTGCATCTGTCAGTCTTGAGTTATAGGCTTGAATAGGGCCACTCTATACAACACCACTCTGGTATGGTCGTTAAAGCTAGCCTGCTATATGTCAGAACATGATCTCATTTTAAGTCCTCTTTTTAAAAGGGAGGTTTCTTCCTCTACACCATCTTCTTCCATCTTTTTCGTTTGGGGGGGAAAAAAAGGAAGTGGTCCCCAAAACCTATTACCAGCTTTTGATTTTGTTTTATAGCGTCCAAAAATAAGTGCCTTGATTTTTAACATGCTTATTAGAGACCCTGCACATGGGTCTCTCAGCCCATGTCAACTCCCACGCAAAGAGTAATCAGTCGACTACTAGAATAACTGAGGAGCATGTGAAAGACATTACTGTCCCTTAACCATAGGGTGAAGCTAAGCAGTAGCTTACTGTCTGGACGAGCTCATTGGACCCAAGTGTCCCTAGCTTTTACACCATTTTCCTTTCCCACCCTACATGCCCTTCTGATTCTCCATGTGTTGCCATGGCCTGCAGCTCCTAGCGATAGAGGTGGCAGTCCCTGGCGGGCCTGTGCGGCTGCTGTCATGTCACCTGAGCACAGCGCCAGTTGCACCATATGCCCAGGCTTCTGCCCATGCTTTATTAATGCTATAGAGCACCTTGTAAACATAACACTCCCAGCAGCCCACTTATTAATTACCACGTGTTGACAGTCGTTTAATCTTTTTCAACTTAAAAGTGTTAATTACTGGAACTGGTGTCAGCAGTCAACGCTGCGCTGGAGAGAAATGCAAGACTGGGCAGTTCAAAAGCAATTCCTGAAGATATCGATCAGTGACGCATACCTTTTCAAATCTGTGATCATCGTTTCATGTAGTTCGGTTAATTTGGTTTACATTTCATTCAGAAAGAATTATATAGCCAAGCTGTTTTTCCATATGTCTGTAAGGTCACATGTTTGGTTACTTTTACTGAGCTTCGAGCATCGCTCAGGGTTTAATCATGCTCTCACACTCTCAGACATGCCATGTGGAGAACACACTTTTATTTGTCCGTCTACTTTGTTACCTGTGTTTATTGAATATCAAAATAGTTAAACCCATGGCCAAGATAATGGCAATTCTGTAATTATGCTTACTTTGAATATAATTATGTTTTGCCCTTCTGTATGTTTTTTCCTTGTCTCTTACTAATCTTCTCTGTTAATTTCCTTTTTAATTTAGTCCGCTTTTTTTGTGCATCCTTATTAGTTGTTCTATATCCACTCGCAGCTCGCTACTATGCTAGACAGCTTAGGTTATAAGTCTCAGTTCAATCAAACAATGCCTTTGACCATCCGTATTCTCAGCTAACCACCCTCTCTTTTTTTCCCCCTCTTTCTATCATTCCCGATGGAGAAGTGTAATAGCGTGTCATGTTTTTAATTGCAGAAATACATCCTTCCCCTCATTATGGGCAGCAAAGAGGACAAGAAGCATCTGCAGAGGATGGAGAGCAACATTGCTGCAATGAGTGGCACGCTGACACAGACAGGTGAAGATTAATATCTTCATCACTTTCTCCCTCCTTAAAATTTTCCTTCATTTATCTGTCGCCAAAATCGGGAGCCCTCAGTTTTTAACAAATGACGCTGCTGTCATTTTGCTTTAATTTGAAATTGCTTGTTTACTGTCAGGCTCGGGCTCAATTAATTACGTTTCACTGAAAAGCTCTTAACCTCGGAATATTAATGAGGGGTTGCGAAATGACAACTTTTTTTTTTTTTTCTATTCTCACTCGCGCCCCCCCCCCTGCTCGCTGCACCAATGTGTGCCACAGCCCCATCAGACCCCCACCCCTACCACTACCCTCCTCTGTGGCAAGAAAGTTATTTTTCATTTTGCTGTACGGACAGCGTGTTATCGCAGCAGGACTCACCACTGGACCTAGTGGGATTTGTGATGAAGTGTGCAGTGACAGGTGTGGCTCCCATTTTTTGGACAGGTGAGGTGAGGAATCAAACATGGGGTTAAAGTGAAGGGGGAAGGAAAGGAAAAAGGAAATGAGCATGTGAAGTGAAAGAGAGATAGAACTCTACTGTTGCTCTTTGTCAGTGCAATTAAGCATCTTGGTAAATAAGGGAAGACCAAATTTTGGCAGTGAGTTGAAGTCTCATTCCACTTCTTTTAGCGACGTGCTATAATGAAGAAGTTTATACAAGTATCAGTTTCACCTTTTTGTTTTGTTTCATCAACAGTGAAAAGCGTACACAAAAATGGAGACCAGGTATTTCAGCTACACTATTCCGGTCAACCTGTGATTTTTGGCTGTAGAATCAGGAATAAAATCTAGGTAGTCGAAGGAAGCGGGTACATTTTTGGTTCTAGGTAAAAAATGGGTGGCAACTCTCGCGGGATTTTGGGAATACTATTGTGCCCCCACAACAGTATCTTTTGTTACTAGTTATAACTAGAAAATTCTACTAGTTAAACAACATGTTTCCTCTGCTTGTGCAAAACCCTTCCCCTTAATTTTCTTTTTTAGTCAAGTAAAACATAAATCCAGTTTGTATTTAAATGTATATTCCTGTTGGAGCCCTATTATATTTTAGGCAGTGGGAATTCTTGGATCAAATAGGAAAACCCAGAACCAGGTCACTACTACTCACTTTCCTCAGTCACTACTACGTTAATTAATTTGGTATGACTGCATTAGCAAAGCTGCTATTGTAGCTAATGACTGTTGCAGTTAACCGTTGGTTGAGAGCAAGTTGCAATTACACTGAAAGTTCCCACTTTATTTCAATCTCTCTCACCCCCTTTCCTCGCAGCTGCCAATCGTTCTAAGTTAAAGTTCATGTATTCCTCCGGTGCCAGGGCGCAAAGGAGTGATGTATCTTTTTGAATGGAACTGCATTACTCTAGCCCCCAATCTAAAGTAGGAGCCTTGACTCCTATTATGATTTCCCTACAACTTCACAAAGAAAATTAATGAATGAATCTTGGAAGCACTTCAGCTCACACTGGCTGTAATGGAATTGTGCAGATTTTTGGCTGCTCTTGGTTGGTAGGAGCCATATTGGTGACCAGCTGGCCATTAAAGACAGAGACAGGACCGGACATATGTAGTGTATATTATATGAAGGTATTTACTGAATAATTTACTGAATACACAATGTTGGTCTCACAAGCCTCACTCATTAACCCCTCCTCAGCCTCACTCTTCAGATCCTGTTGTGCATACACACACACACACACACACACACACACACACACACACACAATTTCTCCTGCTACAAAGTCTGCCTCTGATTTAAGCACAGCCAAAGTCATTGACCTCATTATTCTTGGCCTCCTGACTGTCATAGTGGAGCATAAGAAGTGCTGTTGTTTTGCAGATTCTGAACATTTGCACAAAGTAGGTAAGACTAAAAAGGTGTGAACCATTTTGCCTGCTGTTAATAGCCCAGTGCCGTGTCACCAACACCTTTTTCATCTAAAGTTTGGTTTTTTATTACCATTTGGGTTGATTTGTTATCTTATCTCCAAATACCAAAAATAGTCTTTAGGCTTTCCAGTTCTGGATAACATCCGTTTTAATGTATATTGTTTATATTTATCTTAAGGACAAAACTTTTCAGAACCACACTGTTTGTTTGCTTTTAGGTTTAACTGATTTAATCAGAGGTGTCACTTCTAGAAGAGTGAAAACAAACTTAACACACAAGACATCTGTCCTTTGTCTTTCTGAATGCTGTTGATGTATAACTACGTCCTGTACAGTGGAGGCAGGCTTTTAAACAACGGCTGACAACCTCAGCAGTAGGCTGCCACACTATCTGTTGATGTTAATCCTATTAGGCTTGATTTAACACTTACATGCCCATGATTTATATGAATGCATATTGGTTTTCTGTAATATAATCAGTTGGGGGAAACTTAATGCATTGTTTGGTAATATACGCATGACTGGAAGCAGGGGGCAACAAACTGTACCCAGTGTTATTTGAAATCATACACCGACTTCTAACACCAACACTTGAACTAATTCAATCTTCAAAGTCAATGGAAAAAAGAGCAATATTTATTGGGATTAGTGGGGACATTTTGTCTGGCAGCCTCCTCAAATGAGAGCCCTGTTTTTCCCTTTGTTGATCGTTTGAGGATTTAAGATGCATTAGAAGCCAGTGTCTGGGTGGATAATGGAAGGTTAGAGACTGTTATTTGATTTAAATTCAGACACAGTAGGTTAATATCTTTATCCTATGCACAAATATAGACCTTGCACTTCAATGACCAAAAAGCTGTGACTTAAGTTATTACTTAAGTTTGATTAGAGGCACCTGAGTTCATCTTTTGATGTAAACCTATTTTGATTTATATTGTGAAATGTTCGTATTCTTACTGTTTTCTAGCTGCTTACCTATTGCCTCTGTTTGATCTCTATGGGTGTGGCTTGGTGTATATCTTTGTATGTATACACGGTTTTAAGTTGGGTTGATGTCACGTAGCAGCATTCATGCCTGGCGTAGAGATTGTAATATGTTACTTGTATAAAACTTTGAAAGCATGTAGGAACTTGGTATTTCCATTAACTACTGGTATCAATGAGATATTTTCTCTTTACAGTTACACAGCTCCAGCAGACCCTAGCCACGGTTCAGGAACTTTTAGTCCAGCAGCAGCAAAGAATACAGGAGCTCTCCCAAAAGCATTTATCATCAGAGGTAACGCATCCTCACACCTTTTTTTCATGTGGGATTTCCTTGGCTACTGCTGCACTCATTTCCATACCTGTAGCATATACCTAAAATAAACAGCAAAGAGACTTTGGCCTCTACTGGTTTAAGAGTTACAGCAGGGAGAATGTTACCTATGGATTTCAGTTTTGTTAAATGTATGTACAATGTATCAAAGCATAGCATACAGTAGTCTAAAACAGTTTTATTAAAGAAACCTTTTTGTCGTTATTTTATCAAACATCTAAATCCTTAAATGTCAGCTTCTTTAGAGTTTATACTGGTTAAAAATAAAATACTGTAAGCCTATAGATATTTTAGTTAGCGTCCTTTCACTGTAAGCTACCGCACAAGAAATTTGAATAATGTCCTTATTTTACCCCATTTAAAGACTGACTGCAAACCATAACATCGATCATCAGTAGTATTATGATGTTTTGCTATAACTCAGGTTCTGTTCACCTATATTTGTATAGCCCTTGTTTGTTTGTAATCTGCAGTAAATGGTGAATTATAACCTTTTAGGTGCTCAGCTTTAAGTGATTGCTGTAAAGGTGCTTCACATCAAAAACATAACAACTTGAAATGTTTCTCTCTTTTTGTAACACTGCCATAAATCGCTTTATGATCCTTGGACTAAAACGTGCAGTGTAAAAAAGACAATCTGAGACAAGGGTTTATGTCGACAACTGGTTAAGCACATGTTTTCTTTTGACTGTAGCATCTGGAGTCCGTAGGAAGGCATATGCGAGCACATCTGTTTCAGTGCCAACAAAGGAGAAAAATATGAATCTCACCGCTTATTGAGGTTTATAAAACCTGCCGTTTCAAAGCAAATTTTTTAAGGTTTTTGGTCTTTTTTTCCGACAACTTCTTAACCAATTTGAAATGAGTATTGGCCAACATCTGCACTGTAGGCTTTGATGAAAACAATACAGTCTTAAAACAGAACGTATCCTATAGGGAGCTATAGGCCTAGATCTAGTTATTGTTAAGCCCACTTAAAACAATGAACCACCTTGCCAGTGCAGAGGATGATAGGTGATTTTCTTTTTGTTGTACTTCGCCAAAACGGAGATTGGATTAAAAGTGTCTGCTTCATTTGCCATGAGTGCCTTGTTGGAAGGCAGCAGTGTATAAAAAGTATATTTCACATCAAAACACCCATTAAACAAATCATAAACTCTGCTTTATAGCTATAGTGTTGATCTTAAATTTTCCCTGAGTTGATGTTGGGCCCTCTGTTGTCTTGGGCCATATGGGAAATTGTGAAATTGTTTTCAGGTCCGCAGCGTATGATTAGGAACACATGTTGGAGCTGCCAAGCTACTTATCATTTGTCGTTTGCGGCTCTCTGGGTTCCCTCGCCCTGCCGTTCGGCGTGCGCCGTTTCTTGGCAATTACACCTCTCAATGCAGAAATGTGCCTTTAACCTGAAACACATTGATACTTCTGTATTGTCAGCTGCTAAGTATATACTTATAGTCTGGAAACCACAGAATTTTTATATAAACGGTCCAGAGCACATGCTGGAAAATTATTTAGGTGACGTGCACTACAAACACGGGTACCCATTAACACACACACACACACACACACACACACATTCGCAGCAGTATTGCGTGTTTCTGTGTACGATATAGCTAAAATACAATCTGCTTAGTAGGTTCATTTACCCTTGAGTCATGATTTACTTGAGAAAATTAGAGATGCAGCATACCACTGTTAAAAGTCTTAAAGAAAAAAATGGCTTTAGGGTTGATTGATTTCCAATGTTAACAGGAGTGTACTTTTGCTCCATTATTATTACAAATCTCCTAGTTAACTGTTCTTGATTCGCTCTTTCAGTTCAATAATAGTTTTTTTTATTAGCGGATACATATGAAGATTAGGAGACAACTCCATTTGTAGGAGAAGCACTGCTTACCATCACTGGAAAAGTGAATAAATCGACTGAAATCAATTGGACTGTACCAGCGTTTTTACTTGAAAAAGCTCCTCTGGGATTTATTTTGAAGCAAATTTTACCATAAATATACATGCATTACAAAAAAGACAGTCTGTTGGTAGTTTTCCTGTGAATTAATTTGCCTTGAGACATTTTTAAACAAGCTTGTTAAGATGTTATCTTGTTGCTAATGGTCCACAGGCATTTATCTTCATTTAGCCAAATGTGTTGCTGTCCTTGTTGCTACTTGAGTTGATGCCCACCCCCTCCCTCCTCTCCTTGTGTTTTTTCTTGTAATATCTTTTCTAGAACCACTTAGTTAGGCAGCAGAAAGGGGGGTGACCCCTATCATACCCAGCCAACCAACCGAGACATATTAGTTACACTGCTATTATACTATTTAAATAATACAATGCTGCAGAGGATTCAAAAGGGCAGCGCTGTAGTGAGTTTGATCTAAGTTAATAGTTAAGTTAAAAAGCTGGTACAATAGATATGGTTGAATCTATTTAAATGATATCAAATCTATTGACTCTTCCATTGTTTTGCTTTCATGTAGTCTTGTGGGGGGCCAAGCTTAATTTTTCTGTTACAAATGGTCCACAAAGAGCTTTATGTCAAGAGCCACTTCTCGACATTTTTGCATAAGCATAAAAGACTGCATTTTTTTTTCCAAAGAAGGCACACTGTTGATGTGGTTTGAAAAAAAGACCCAGATTTAAGTCTGCAGCCTTATAATGTGTAACACATTATGATATGTGTTAATAATGATAATGTCACGTGTTGTATCATGTACTCTGACTCAACTATGCTAGCCTTTTAGCATTGATAGTCTTCCTTTTTCACACTTGAATTTTAGGCCTAGAGGTCTCGAAGCATGAGGCTCAAGAGCAATTAATTTTTTTTTCCAAAGGTAAAATGAGAGAGAAGCCTATTTCAGCCTTATTATTTGGGTGCCTCTGGGAGGCAGAACATTAAGATAGTTCTAATGAGGTGAATGCTGTAATAAAGAGTGTCTTCCCTTAGATTCCAATGTACCTGCTGTAGGTCGACTGGCGCACCCTGAAAACATGCTCCTTATCACTCTATCTGAGGTGCTAATCAGAGCCAAAGTCTGTCTCATCCCTGATCCGTTTACTTCTCCTCCCTCCTCCTCCCTCCTTCCATTGTAAATAGGTCTGATGGTTTTCAGATGTAATTCAATAATTTTTTTCTTAGATTTTAATTAAAAATATAAGAGTCCAAGTTCTCTCTGTTAACTCAACGGGGGGTATTCCGGTGTGTTAGAGTCTTATTTAACTGTCCCGCTTTCCCTTCCTTTCCTTCTCCTGAAACTTGGTTTATGTTCATCTTTAAACCGACCCCTACATATCCTTTCTCCCAGCTTTAGCATCAGGCATAAATACGCAATGAACTCATAGGGTTTTTACAGTTTCTCCCTGCCTGTTGAATTTAAAAGTAAACATCATGCTGTCTCACATAGTTGGTGAAAGACACACACAAAAACTTTTAGTTTCATCGTAACTGGTGGCTATTTAGTGATGTAGCTTTTCTTTCATAAATTGTTACAATTGCTTCGTATTCCCCATGTTGAGTGATACCAAAAAAGAAAGGTTGATAGGTTTTTGCCAATTTGCTATTCAAATGTTTCACAGGCAACCACAGTTTGTGATCTGTCTCCATAGCAATTCAGGTCATGCCAGGCAGTGTTTGATAACACTCACCTTTTAAATAATGACAAAAGAACGTAACAAACTGCCAACTTATGGTCAGCCTTTATGAATGTGACTATTGTTTAGGAGAAGTCTGAAGTCCTGTAGTGACATAACCACTACTGGAAAGTATGGAAAAATATGTAAAAATGTATGATTCACACTAGTTAGTAAAGATGTTGTCTATACGATGACTGTAGTGCATTGTTTGTCTTTCCCTGTGTCTCTCATTGTCCTGTAGGCTTATTGACCAAGTATTTTACCTTTTTTAATATCGGTCATGGTGGAACACTGGGACATGTGGTTTTAAGTGTTTGCATTTATTGTACTTGCTTTTTTGTGGCTTCTGAACCCTGCGCTTATTTTTTTTCCTTTCACGGTGAATACAAATATGTTTACCATTCTGAAGATATACTATATGCAATATTTGACACTTATAGATGATATTTTTTGGTCTCACAGACATCCTCTTCAGCCAGCCGTGTTCTTGACACCCAGGCTATTGGAGAGCTGAAGGCCGAGATAGTCTCCCTGAAAGGCCTGCTGCTCAGCAGGTAACAGACCAACCAACACCAGTGCAGTGCTCCTCCCCCCCCCTCCCCCCCCCCCACTCGACTAAAGAAAAGCCTATTGTCAAAGGCACCATAAAATATTACTTCTATTCCACTCCGTAGACCCATCTCATCAGGTCACCGTCTGGTTGTCACAGCCAGAAAATGGGTACCCTAATTTGTTCCAGGCATTATCATGCATGATTATGTATCAGTGTTGCTAATGAAGCTTCAAGGAACAGTTTACATAAAAATTCTCAGAATTCAGAACAGCCTCAGAATTGTCAGTGACCATGTTTTAAATTCACTGAACGTCTTATCTGATGTGCTTTTGTTATTCGTTCACCTATATGTCCTACTTGACTTTTAGGTATTGCTATTATTAGGTTGATAATGGAAGAAGACATGCCATGTGGCGCAGAGTTTGGTCCCCTTACATTTTAGCATTTTTACATCATCTGTGAAAATGTTTTTACAACTTTTAGATTACTGTATTTGATTGATGTTGTTTTAATAAAAAAAAAAAATTTAGTTTAATTTGAGACACTGAGGCTTTGTAAAAATAGATTTTTTTTCTCTGTGTTTGTGTGAATTGAAATTATATAACAGTATATGCTACATTTTTAAGTGTGTCTCATAGTTTTTCAAGTTTTCCTTAAAGGGGTAGTTAAACTTTTTTGGGATAAGATATGTTCCTACTTACCACTAGTGAGATGAGATGGCCAATTTCAGTGTTATGATTGTACGCCCAGTAATTAGCTATTCAGGTAAGTATGTGGGTAAATGTGGCCTAGCTTGGCAACAATGTCTGTATACCCTGGTTTATACTTCTGCGAACATGCACGTAAACGTCTCTGCATAGCTACGCGGAGAAGGTGTTCTTGGGAAGACGTAGCTCACAGAGGCTAGCAGACACTGAAACAGAGTCTTCCACATCCTAACATCCCGTTGCGCGAAGCTTCTTCTCCTGTGCGTCAAACAACCGCTGATTGGTTGAGCAGGGTAGGAATCAAGTAAATATTTAGCAATATCTAGCATGGCACTGTCAAAAATGAACTGATACATGGTCTGACCATAGCTTTGGAGTTTTTGTAAGGTGTGTTTTGTGACTTTTGTATTTTGTACTAGTCGCTTAGAGCCATGGTTGCTAAGATAAGCTGCTTTTACCTACATATTTAAGTAACTTATATTGGACGTACAGTCATAACATTGATATCAAACATGTCGTCTTAGTAGGGTAAGTAGAAACATTTCTTATTTCCCAAAAAGTTGAACTATCCATGAAGTCCGTCCCTTAAGTATACAAGCATGCATTGTTGTGACAACATCAAAATAACTGTCACCATTTTTAAGATATCAATGAGGTATTTAAACCGTTTCTGTCCTATCTGACACAGGAGACAGTTCCCTGCAACTCCGTCTGTCTCTAAGATTCCATCATGGCAGATCCCTCTGAAGCCTGCTACCGCTGCCATAACACCGTCCACCAACCACGCCAACAGCAGCAGTGACATATCCCCTGTCAGCAACGAATCGACATGCTTCTCCCCTGTCACAGAAAGCCGCAACAGCCCCCAAGATGCACTGGGAGTGCCTGATGGAGCCCACAGCGTAAACGGAGAGACATGTGTTGTTGGTCTCGCCGCCTCACAACCCTTGGACCTGAAAGACCAGGTACGCATGGAGGTACAAGGGGAGGAGGAGAATGAAGCTGAGGAACAGGAGGAGGAGGATGAGGAGGAGGAGGAGGATGTTAGCCATGTGGATGTGGAAGGAGGTCTGAGTGTAACAGAGGATCGTCCAGGAGGTGATGGACAAATCAATGAACCGGTGGACAAGTTGAGACGGCCAGAGGGTGCCAGCAATGAGAGTGAGGTGGATTAGACTTCGAGTTTACAGCACGGCAAATCTTTCATGTCCTTGTTAAATTTCAGTCCATGGTTCTCTTTCACTCTTCTAACTTCCTTCCAAGGTCAAATTTAAAATGTCTGTCTTTTTTGGCCCATTTCTCTATGTATTCTGTTAGTACATGATTGCAATATGTTACAGACTATATGTAAGAAGTTGGAGGTAAAGCCAAACTGACTCATATTGGTGTGTCCTGCAGGGGTAGACATGCAGCTTACCTCATTTACCTTTCATTATGCTTACAAAATGACTGCATGTCAGGACAAGTAACATAGTGAGACATTTCAGTGGAATGAAACAATATCTAGGCAAGAGTCAGGGAAAAATTACTTTTAAAATTTTACGATGTCTTGCATTTATTCATGTGTGACATTCAATTTAGTTAAATTTCTTGAATAATCCAATTAAATCAAACCGAAAGTAGCCATAAAATGGGATTATAAAGGTGATGACTGGTTTTGCTTCAGTGTTCAGATAGACTACAAGGAAAGGGGAGATGTTTTTCTTTTTTAGGTCCAGTAGAGTCTCTACGGTGAGCGGATATCCATGCTGTCTGCTAAACTGTGTCTTGGTCTCCAGCAGGGCAGATGATTTGGTTTGTGAAGTATGTTAATAATCAAATGATCAACAAATAACAGATGTATTAGTTCATGCAGCTTGAAATGTCAAGGAGGCTAAAAGCGGAAATCTAATACTGAAAGCCCTGTTGTATTATATTATATTTCGTGACAAACCCTCCGGTCCAAATTACACAGGCCCTCCCTTAGTGAATAATCTTAACGCAAAACGGCGCTGATATTTTGTAATTAAACTGTGGTAAAACAATGAATGCTGCCATGGCAGTAGCGATTAGATCTTCTTTTGTGCAGGCTATGTCTCAAAGTGGAGGGGGAGTTGAGGAATACCCCATGATTGAAACTGAAAGTAACAAATGAATACCTACCTTATTGAATTACTCTCTCACTGTAAAGCTGACGAGAAGTCATATATGGGCTCTCTTGTGGCATTTTCACTTGCCAAAAAAATGCCCTTAAAACCGAATTAAAGAGTTTGATTGGAATCAGACTTACTTTTCCTACTGCCACACGTCATTTTCTGTATGTAACATGAAACATGAAAGATACCGCAAACTCTAAATGTGACATGTTTTGTTTTTTTGTGCTATCTATTAAACTACTACGCTGTGTTTAATCAAAGCTGAATGTTTGTGAGAATGGTTTAATTACTGAAATGAGAGTCTACTGCAAGTTTGACTTGCACCTTTTAAACACTGCAGTTCCACAGGTCTTCAATGAATTGATTTGTTCCTCTGAACTTCTAGTATTAAAAAGAAATGTACATAATTGTAATAAATTATCCCTATCTAGTAATTGATCTGTTGGTTTATTGAATTTTTATATGGCTCACATTATTCTGTATTACAGTGGTTTATAAGTTTAAAGTCTGGGCTTGTAATGAGAAAAAAAGAGTTGAGATCAGTGCTCAGTTTAGAAGACAACATCATGATGGGTGGATGGATTGGCAATTAGTTGGACCTCCCTAGCATTCATATTTTGAGAACATCACTAAGTATAAGCTAGATAAGTATGAAACTTATTTTTGATGCAGGTGACGGGATTGTTGCGCTATATGTTTTTCAGAATATTTTTTTTTCTATGGGTCTGCAAATACAAGGTCTCTATCAATAATCCTTGAGACTAAAAAGCCTATTTTTTGTCTACTGGGGCAGTAAGAATATTTCGTTGCATTATAAGGTTTATGAATTTAATTTGTCTGTCAAGGTCTAAATGATCAATAGCGTTTCACATATTGATGAGGTGTATAAACTTCACCAAGGTTCGATACCGCATCCCTTTGTAATCCATTAACCTCTCCCTAGAGTTCAGGCCAACCTAAGATTTATAGAGGCCTACTGTAATAAATGCACTTGCACGTCATTTAGTGTCTTATGGGACTAGCCATGTATTTCAGCCCAGAAAGCCTCGTCTATCCTAATATCTACTTCTTGTCTCCCTTACAAGGACAGCTGTTCTACCAACTATTTGGCGTATCATATCAAATCAAGGCACATTTGTAAATAGCCTACTCTTGGAGAATCATAACAGGTTAATTAGTAAAATCCGTTTTTTGTTGACTGTCTGAGCCAGCACCTTGATTTTGAGACCGTTTTGGTGCCTGGTTAGGAGCCTTAACCTCATCAATCTTCCTGCTAAACGGAGAGCACTCAATAGGATAGTGTATCGACAGGCTCTGAACTCCATTGTTCTCTGGAACTGAGCACTCAGCAGGTTAGAGGGTTGAGTGTCTTCGTGGATCAATGCAGGGCGTTGTTAGCCCCTACCAGCCAGTCAGAGTCAGTCCTGTCTGCCCCTTACATGGAAACACACACAGACACACACACACACACTTGACTGCTTCTGGTTAAAGCTTGTTGTAGTTATCTTTGGGTTCACTGCCTCAAAGGACTGACACAGGCCCAGCTTTGATTGTAAAAATTATGATTTGTGTTAAAACTGGATTGAGGCGCACTGATCCCATTGAAAGCATTAGATGTTTGGAGTGCGTCTCATACCACCACCCCACTGGCTAAACGGCATCTCCAGCACGTGTCCTCAAACACTTTGCATCAAAAAGGTCATGGGGAATGATGGAGGAACACATGTCTTCCTCTTCTGTTTTAGATAAGATCTAGTTGATGTGGTAGGCAGCACTGCATTATAAAGAGGGTGGAACACTTTGATGTTCAGCTGATCGCTGTCTTGGCCTCTGGTATACCAGAGGGTGCCTTACTCATCTGGAAATATCCTCATACTCTAAAGGAACCAGGAATTTCACTGATGGTATCATAACCTATAGGGTACATTGACGATAGTATTCAAATAGCCAGAAAACCATGTAGACCTGCAGCTCTGTAGAAAATTGTATACCCACAATTAGTTCCTTTTAGAATAAATTGTACAATGTGCACTTGTACAATGTGAAAAAGCACTTTCTATCATTGAATCAACATATTGTATTCATAGAAACCTTTACTTACTGGCATTTACAGTTAAAGCAAAGAGGAAACCCTGGTCACCACAAAACGCCCTACTTTTGTTGTGCTTCTAAATATAGCCCAACAGTGCTCAACAGTAGCTGAACACCAGTTTCTTCCTGGTTAAAATGCTACCATTTGACAATTCAAGGTCACAGTGGGACTTTGCCTGTATAAGGCCTTAATCGCAAGGCCCGGTGAACACCACAAAGTCATAAAGCACTTTGTCATCACTCGTTATATAAACTCAACAATTGAGTTGGATCACATTTCTGCCACCACTCTCGTGTGGCCTGTGTCACTTGATTTTCTCCTGGCACTGTTTCAAGTCCAAATGGAACAAGCATACGCCGGTAGGTTGACGTGTGGGGGAGATATGGGCACCCTGAACACAAGGCAGAAAACTATACTTAAGCTTTTGGCAGGTAAGTGAAGGTGTTGGAGGAGAACAACAAGAGCGGGGTCAGTAAAAACAATAGCTGGCTGTAGAACAGGTGAATAAATCTCTCAAAACCCCAAAAGCCACAGAAAGTAATGTGCAGTAGCAAGTGTGACGGCACAAGGAAAACCAGCTACTGAACAAAATGTATTATCCAGGGGTAGGCTTGTCAGCCTTTCAGTGCAGAGGGCTTCAGGCAGTCAGGGGCAACAGGTGCAACTATTGCCAACGTTTGGGGAAATTAGACTAATCGGTGGCCCCTGTAGCACAATAAGCATGCATGGGGCTGAGAATTTTAAGAAAGGGAGGGATGCAGGGAGATTTGGGTGTTGCAAGTAATTTATGCAATCTTTATGATTGTGCCTACTCCAACCCGCCAATGAATGTCTACTCTATAGTATATAGGCAATCTATCATAACATAAAAAGGTGTTCTACTGTCAGAGTCTGTGTTTGATCATTTTGTTCAAGTACTAAGGAACTTTGTTTTACTGTGTTTTACCGTGATTTACTACTTAGGCCACAATCCTTTCAGGGTCTGTCAGTCCTTTTGAAAGGATACTTTTTTTGTTTTCATTTTCTGGGACTGTTTGATTGGTATAAAAAGGATGTCTCTGGAAAAGGGTACAGCAAATTTACTGACCTTGCCCTCCAGAATTGGCATGGGTTATCACTGCGAAACACAATCCACATTTTCATTCCTTTAGAGAGGGAGACAATAATCCCACAATCCCTTACTGGACACCCAATGTCTGCTTTTGGAGAGACTCTTGCACTCACAAAAGTCCTTTGGTAACAGAAACCCAAAGTCAATGATGGACATTTTCTAATAATAGCACCAGTAACAATCTCCCCCACCTTTCCTACTTCCATGCTACAAATGTCACATTGCTGATGTATTACATGACCACGTTTTAAATGAGCTGGGAGCCGAGTGTCTGTTATCAACAACCATAATGTGGAAGATTAGCACACACTTCGTGCCCACCTGTTGTCCAGCCTCATTTTAAGAAGGACACAGCTGTGACACTGAAACCAGTCTTTTTAAAGACTTGTGTCCTGTCATGGCAATGAGGTGAAATCAAAGAAGCATGGTAGGAAATAAGAGACAGAGAACTGCAGTTTTGAGAAGTCTAAAGTTCAAAGAGCAGGCTTTCCGACAAAGGTCAAGGGAGTTTATTCAAGCTTTTTCGACAGAAAGTCGTTATTTTCTTGTCTACTCAAATGATCCACGTTGACTTTTCACAGTATTCCCATTACTGTGAGCTATGAGAGGCGGCTGCCAGTGTGCTTTAACGGCTCTGTGGAACATTGTCAGTTCTGTGTTCTGCCCGTCATCACAGCAGAAAGACCATGTTTGACCATTCCAGCTTATTGTCAGCCAATCTGCCAGGGTTTTTCATGAAACAAAACAATCACATTCCCTTTGGACTCACGTCAAATTAAGGAAATTTACAGCTTAGCACTTAAGAGCTTCTCCGTTTGCCAAGAAACTGGCAGGCCTCACTTGGCCAAGAGTGGTTCACTATGGCAACTCAAAATGTGAATGTGTGTGGCTCCTTCACCGGCCCTGAACATTATATTGTGGGTCCTACTCTTTTTAGTCACTCTGCTCTGGTGGCCTCGGGTCAGACTTTTAGGGAAACTACTTGAAACATAATGGGTTATTGGCTTTGAGTCAGGTTAGATCAACCATTTTATGTTTTTGCTTCTGGTTGCTGTTTGCTCTGTTGGCAAAGTCCTGTGTTACCCTGGGATGGCTCATTTATGTTCAGGGGCAAACTTCAAGCTAACTAAAACAAATAGAACACAATGTTTGGCATTTCTCTGTAAACATTTATATAACCGAGTTGACAAGCGTGTCACTTTTCAAAAGCTGTTTATAGGGTCCCCACACGAATCTTTCCATTGGATTCTGTTTGTGTTTGTCAGATGAGGACAACTGGTTGTTTACCAAATAAAGTCTCTGCAGTATAACCCAAGCCCCCACCACCCACACCCCTTTGAAAGAGATTTATTGTAGACAAAAATCACGGATGTTAAATATATAAATGTACATACCACATTCAAGATGTAAAAAATAACACATTTTGTTGTATCTTGTGAAGTCTATTTACATGTTTGTTTTATTGTTTTAAAAAAGGTGGCACATAAACAGTTGCTCGTAAAATCCTGTAATACAAAACCCACTGTATACCCCAATCATATTGGGTACAAAATCACAATCTCTGCTAACAAAGTATTTTATCAATTTATTTTTGCTTGAAAATCAAAGAACGGAATCTGAGAATGGATAGAGATTTGTTGAGATGAAGATTGGGTGATGAAAGACCGCCGTTCCATTTTTTCTCATACTGTTGCTTATGTTTGCACTTTGGGTAAGTTTGTTGAACCTTTGCACACTTTAAACATGCCATTGTTATATCCAGTTTTTCTAGTTTTCAAAGTGAATGGGCAAACTGCCAGACCCCAAACTGCAAAGACGTTCCAGTGACATTGAGAACAGAATGTTTTGTTTTCTAAAGGCCTAAACAAATAAAGCAAAGACATTTAAAGATACGAAGATTCCTTGAGCTCCTAAGAAGCTCTCTCAGTTTTGCTGAAAAGAGAAAAATGTTGCTTAACCTGTAACTTGGAGCAAGAAACTGAAATATATATCTGATTTGGGTGCTGCATTCTAACTGTTCAAGTTACTACTAACATTAGAACATTTCCATTCAATGCTGCCAATAGAAAGGCTGAGCCAGAAATGCCCAGTTAGGCTTTCTGTTTATCCCCAATAGGACAAGAGCTGTATGCATGGTTTTAATATCAAAGTTAGTTGAGAATAGCCTGAACATGGGCTTTGTTCTAAGTATGTAGCCTGAAATTACACAATTGAGAAAGTGCTAAATTATGGGTCTGTTAAAGTAAAAGTTCACTTAAACACTTAAATATCTCCTAACTACACTCTATAACATCAAACACAGATAAAAGTACTGTCAGTACACTAACAGCACACAAACAAAGCCACGTGCAGCATGTTGCTCTTCTGTGGTCCGGCCATCCAATAAGGTCTTGTTAAAGTTAAATTGGCTAAATGTGTGTCCAATTCTTCCTTTCCTCTGGGGTCTGTCAGCAGCAACAGCTGCTCCCAATTGGACAGGCGCCTTTTCACACAGACTTTTTGTTACCCCTGACCAAGGTTCTCTAAAATAAATGCACATGCAAAAATAAATCAATGAACATCTTCGAAAAGGACAATGTATTGAACGTAAGAGTAAAATAAAACAGTAGTTGTGACAGAGTAATAAAAGCAGTTCCAAACAGAAGCACTCTTGTCATCAAATGGTTCAAAGTAGGCTCATGGGCTAGAAAGGATGGCACATGGTGGCTGAAATTGAGTAGTCTGTCATACATACATAACACATTCAGTGTCAATGGGTATATTTCTCCAACATTTTTCTCAAATCAAAGTTTCAAATAGTTCCTTTGTAGCCATTACTACAAAATTCAGAACAAACAGTGAGGCAAGGGCAGTCAAATGCACATAAATCTTTCCACGGCAGCCATTCTCTCTAGACCTGACTTTACAAAGATGTATCTTTATCCAGGACGGCTCAGACAAGGCCACCTGCTTTTCATCTGTTCTCCCCCTCTCCCTCCCTTCCCTCAACCCTCGCTTTGTGAACTTAATAAAAGCCACCATTAAGGAGCGCTTCATCTGTTTGGTCCCTAATCTGCCTTACAGGCATCATGTGACCACATATGCAGTGCACACCTGTTGTGTTCCTAGCCCCAATAATTCCCTTTTCCCTGCTTCAGCCCTCATGTTGTAGAACCTGTTCTCGGCACATCATCCTAGAACACGTTAGAGGTGGCAAACACACACGCAGTTGAAAAACTGAATACTGCACAATCCACTGGAGCACACGCTCGTGGTGTGGGGAAACGCCTGACAAGCTGCACGCTAGAGAAACACACTATCAGTTTGATCAGTACATTTTTATTGAATAAAGTGAAAAGCTTAACCTTTGCATAAGACATGCACAAGCAAAACAATAAGACAGTTTTTGCACATTCAGGATAAACAGCACTAAATCCTGTTGAAAATATGCATTGTGAACAGCAGTGTTGTGGGCAGCAAATTCAAGTAGGTTAGAGACTTTCTGATTGCTTTAATTTCTACTTGTAATAAAAAAAATTAGATTTTCCGAGCAGGTTGTGCATCTAACCAAATTGTGAACTAGAGATGGCTTTAAGTCCTTGAGTGCAATAAGCTAAAGTGGGGCTTGACGTGTCCGCCACATAACAGTAGTGCACTGCTTTAATATTTCCCTTCACTACAGTTTGTTTCCATTTACTGTTTTTAGATTTTTTTGTTTTGTTTTGTTAATTAAAACAATGAAATGATCTATCGTTTGAGCCGGAGCCTACGAAGAACTTGGAGGTTGTTTCCGTCTGGTTCCCGTGTAATATAATTTCCATGTTTATTCTTTTTTTTTCTTTTTTGATTATATACAGGATGCCAGCTGGCTGACAGATGGTGATGCCTTTACCCGTTTTTTATTTAAAGAAGCATCACAAGGAATAGGAGGAGGAAAGACAGGAACAGCTGTAGGCGGGAGGACAGTATGGGCCCACTGGTCACTGTGTGACAGTGAAGGAGTAGGAGGGGAACCCAGTAAAGGGGAAAAAGAAGAAACTACACATGTATCTGCTTCTCTTTTGAAAGGACAAAGGCTTCTCTCTTGATTAAATCAGCGGCCTCTACAACTCATAATGGTCCTCGATCTGATCTTCTCTGATCAGAGGCAAGCCCTCATTGGGCAGCCAAACAACAAATATTGTTGATTCTTCTATCTGCATGACACACTTTAGATGCAGAACTTTTGTTTCAACGTAAGAGTTAAATTGTCTAGAATGACAAAGCATTATTGGATGTATGAGATTTTATGATAAGAACTGTAACCTTATCATTTCAAAGGTCAGTCTGTGGTAACAGCAGTCAGTCTGTCCTGAAAATACCTAAACCCCTATCCTCTCTAAGTACTGCCCCAGAGACAGAGGGGTTGGTCTTTCTAACTCCCACATGCGTCAGTGTCTCCCTTCCTCCTTAGACATATCTTCCAAAATTGTCTCAAACTTCAGCACTATTAAGCAGTACATAATGTATTGTCATAATAATTATAGTTTCTTTATTTTCAACTTTTTACAAATCCCGCTTTTTTACACACGCATACACACCCACACACACATAAACTTTATTCAAGTGCACAATGCCTCCAAGCTTGATGGCTATTTCAACATTTTGTCAGAACATTAAAACAAAAGAAAAGTGAGGCATTTCCTTGCATTTAAGTCCAGGGTTACAATTTAGCCTGTAAATGGGGCTCGTCCACAGCAAAGTAAATATAAACAAATGCATCTAATTAATGAAAAAGCGCACACAAAAATGACAAAAAAAAAGAATAAAATAAGGTGTTCAAAAATAAATCAGAAACACAGATAAATTCTAAATAATTGTGTTTTTCTATCAACTCAGTTTGATAAACATGATTTCTGATGCAAAAACAATGTCAGAGTAAAATATTTAAACAAGCTACCATACAACTGCTGCAACAGTGTGAGCATGGCCCTAGACATTTATTTCCTACATCATTTGGGATTCTTCAGAGCAGGAAAGCAGGATAATAAATAATGTCACGCAAACAAGCCAACTCTAGTGAGGTTATTCTCATTTTTTACTTTTTATTAGTGATTTCCCCTTTTATCGTTTTGTTTTTAAAGGAAGCGGTTCATCAAAGAGCAATTTGATCATATATAGTTATTTTTCACAGAGGAAAATACTGTACAACCTTTTTTTCTTGTTAAAACAATATCTGCAGGATATTGATCTCCATACTGTAGTTCAATGTTGTATTTCATTATTTCAAAACCCATGTTGAAGAGATAAATTATGATGAAAATTTAATTCCTCAGTGTTTTACATACAGTACATTCGAAATAAACCTGAGGATGGTTTAAACTGATGGTGTGTTTTGTATTTTAGTTCTACAGTACATTAACAATATCATTATTACACTATTTCATTTAACGCCAGTTTGCATTAGTGTTACTTTTTATGCCATTGGTTTTCGGGCATACCCATTTCATATCAAAATGATCCAATCGCAGAATAAAATAAAGCTTCCTTAAATAGCTCACAGACAAACAGTTCTTTGTCACACTAATAACTCTTTGTGCATCAAAATAAAGTGAACTTAACAACAGCTTAAAGCAAATTCCCTGTTTAAAGATATACGCCATATTTTTTTCAGAATGTAAAAATGAATCTAAAAAGTGCTATGACACCCTAGAAACGTATCATTGCAAGGTCACATAAATATTAAATAAAAACATTACAATAGAACCTTAACCACAGCCATTAGTGAATGGAAAACCAAATGACGGTGGGACAAACATTTTCGGTCAGTACATTATAAACATAAACACACTCCCTGACGCTACCTCTTTCATTCCTGATTGCATCTGAATGACTCATCTTTTCCACTGATCTGTTCCTTCACACCTCAGCTAATTAATCTTGAACAATAACAGTTTTTTGTCTGATTACAAATAGATATGCTAAGGTATCTGACAAACAACGCGAGTACAATGTTATTGTAATGCAATGATGCAAATGGTAACAAAATAAACTTCAAATATGAATCTGTATCCATGTATCTACCTATTGTCATCATCTATATAAAAGTGCCACTATCCATAACGAAGGTTAACATTACAAGAACATGCTCTTGGTGTTAGTGGAACTAGCCTACCAGATGTCAGAGATAGCTGCATTCACTGATAGCGGTGCTTCCTTACAGTCCTACTGTTCAGTTGAGCCAAAGACACAGTCACTGGTCTTTTCAAAAAAGTTATGCAGAGAACAAAAATAAAACTTGCAACGGATGGAAAGAAGTGTGTAAAAGCCACAGCATTGATGCAGACCACAGCGCTCAATGTAGTAGTAGTTATAATAACGATAAAAACACAGAAAAATATCAAATGTCTGAACACATTCTCTTTGATAGTTTTCCCTCAGTGATTTATTTCCCTTTTATAAGTAACTAGGGTCCTGCAGGTCACGTAGGCGGCACCAGAAAAAATTGTTTACATCAATATTCACGCAATTACATATATAGTTATATAGAGAGAGATTTGTTTTTTTTCCTTATATATTTTTTTCACACACAAAAAGTGAAAACAAACCTAAAATAAATTAAAGTCAAACATGCACGCACACAAACGACTGATGTGTGTAGTCAAATGTTTACAATGCCGCCCCATATGTAAAAGAGGTCCTAATTTCTTTGTTTCTCTGTTCATTTTTTAATACATAATTTAATTAATAATGTTGGTCATCTTGTAAACATCATAATAAATCATTTTGGGCCATCATTTCTCTGTGTTGTTGTTGTTTTCTTGTCGTCAAATGATGTCTCTACCCATAATAAATGAGGCCATGTTAATTTCAGTTTTTTTTTTTTTCATATACAGGATTCTTCTTATAGAGACAGTATTGTTCATGGGTCGGCTCCTTGTTTTTCCAGTTGAGAAGTGTCACTGTGGTTAATTGAAGCGTCGAGACTCTCACCATTGTCCTTTTCTCCATCGGGCTCTGGCATTGAATCTTCATACGAGTCAGTGTTTAGATCCTCCTCAGCCTCATCCTCCTCGTCATCATCTTCCTCTGCGTTTGCCTCCTCCTCTGGGGATAGATCATCTTCGGCATCGCCAGACGTCCCGGTGGTGTCATCCTGAGGTGCACACAGGCCTAACGGGGTGCTGGGGTTGGACCTGGAGGCCATCGCCATGGCTGAGTCAGGGTTCATCTTCTTACTGAGGTCCAGCGAGTCGCTGAGGCCCAGCCCGGCGGCGTTCTTCAGGAAGAACAGGGAGCCGCTGCAGTCTGTGCCCAGGTTGAGGGAGTTGTCCAGGCCGACCGCAGAGGAAGGAGGATAGGGATGGCTGTACTCGGACACCATGTTGGGAGGGGGATAGAGCATGGAGGCAGGGTTATGGTTCATGTTGTGGCTGAGGCCACGCAACCCAGGGTTAGAAGGAAGACCCATGGTGCCGTGGGGCATCGAGGACATCCCTTCAGCCAGTAGGTTCTGGGGCCCTTCCTGATTTGGTGACACGGATGGCAGCTCGCCCCGCTCCTGCTTCTCGTGCTTGCGCTTGTGGGAGTCCATCTGGGACATGCCCACCACCGTGTGCTTGCACTCTGGGTAGGTGCAGTGGAAGTGCGAGCACTTGAGCTTGTACTTGCAGTCGGCGACCTCGCAGTCGACGCTGGAGCTGAACTGGCAGAAGCCGGCGGCGCTGATGACGTCCTGCTTGCCGTGGTGC
Organism: Galaxias brevipinnis; assembly: GCA_036023535.2. NCBI lineage: Eukaryota > Metazoa > Chordata > Actinopteri > Galaxiiformes > Galaxiidae > Galaxias > Galaxias brevipinnis. The sequence goes on along the minus strand of JAVQIZ010040405.1, from coordinate 23,892 downwards.
TTGCGGTGGGCCGTCACCTTGGTGCTGTCGGTGCAGCGGAAGCCGCAGCGCAAGCAGTGGAAGTGGGTGCTGTTGCCGGAGAACTGGCAGTCGGGGAAGTTGCAGCTGAGCGAAGACTTGAAGCGCTTGAAGTCGTCCAGGACCAGGTTGTCCACTCGGTCGTGGTGCTGCGCGTGCTTGTACATGTGCGTGCGGCCGCAGAACTTGTAGCCGCAGTTCTCCCGGGTGCAGTGATAGTGGGTGACTTTCAGGGAGAACTGGCAGCCAGTGTCTTTGCAGTCCTCGTACAGGTCATAGCGACGGAAGCCCTCCAGCATCATCCCCTCGTCCAGCATCTTGCGTGAGGAGGCCGTCTTGCGACGCTTGCCGAAGGGGGACATGTCCTCGATGATCCAGAAGCGTTTCTTGGCTCCGGTAGCGGTGGGGATAGAGATGGTGTTGCCTGGAGATGGACAGAAAGTGAAACGGGACTTTAAAAACACCACAGAAAGAACATACAGAGCAACTCCCACTAAAAAAATAATAATAATGGAATTGGCAAAAGAAAAAGATAAAAGGTGGTACGTAATAAATTGGCTTTGTTGCTACAGAGCACACGACTGTTTCACTGGATGTCTACAGGCTTTGAGTGGCTTTGGACTGCCTCTCTTATCTCCCTGTTGGTTTAGAAGGGGTGTCCACCTTGCACTGCACCCTGGGGTCACTGCTAGTGGTTTGATCCCTGCTTTGCCTGACAGGAACCAGGGGCCTCAGTACAATTCTCAGACGTGATAAAAAGAAAAGGCTGCTGATGCAGTCGTGTTAATCAAAGCAAAACAAGGCCATGGCGTTGGACTGCGTGTGGAGAATTTATGGCCCCCTTTCAAACTATCTTTTGCTGTTAAGGCCAAAGGAATTATTAAGTATAGGTCAAAACCCTGGAAAACATTGAAAGCACTCACTCAAACATGAGTAGTGCGGCTACTACAGCCATCCAAATTATCTTTTTTTAATTTTGATTTTTTTTACTGATAACTTCTTCCATGGATGTTCCTTTTTTTCTTTCTTCTGATATTTTAAAACACATGGTAAATAGTTACATACTAAAACTTAGCTCTATACCAGTCAAGAGTGACAGCTGCCATGTTGGTTTGTGTCATGGGATAAGTACCTGCAGCGTCCTGAACTATAGGGACGTCATTTTTAACCGGAGACGGTGTGGCTATGATGGGGCTGAAAGCTGGTGTGTTGGTTGGCATGACAACACTCCGAGTGGCTCCCAGAGAGGCGCTGAGCAGAGAGTATGACAGACAGGATGGGGAAAGGAGATATGGAAGAGAGGGAAGAGGAGGTCGCAGTAGAGCAGAAGGGAAGGATGGCGTTTGAGACTGGAGGCCAGGCTGAGGAGCAGTAGGAGCAGGAGGAGGAGGTGGTGGAGGAGGAGGAGGAGCATTGTGGGGAGTGCTAGTGTCTGCAGGGGTGAAGGGAGCAGAAGTGGTGACGGGGCAGCCTTGTCCTGGAGAGACAGGTTGACCAGGGGAGCGGAGAGTGGGGGACGACACACACACACACACACATGTCGGCACACACACACACACACACACACACACAAACACATTAGCCATTTCCATACAGAGGGATGGGAAGTACAAAGGGAAAAGATCAGAGAATGATACAACATGAAGCTGATTCAAGACAAATAACCCAAACACCAGCCAATGCAACAATTATGAAAGATGTGCATAATGGTGTCAACCAAATCATGGATGTGAAAATTGTTGATGAAAGCAAGCTCAGATTCAGAAGAAAAAGTATATGCAGACACTCTATACTTAGTAAGTATTAAAGGGAGATTCTTTATCAGATTTCTTTATTGATCAATATAGCTCGAAATATATAAGTTGCCATAGTCAGAATTCAGAAACAGATTACTTTGAGATGAAAGTGAAATGTAATAGTAGAGACTTAGCAGTGCTAGAATGTGGGCCTAAAATGCTTCTAATTTTTATGAGAATGACAGCATTACTGACCAGATGACCTATGCAAGTTGTAAATAATCTTGAGAATGCCTTTCACTGACGAAAACATCACTGACAAAAACTTTATTCACAAGAACATCAAGACTTGTGGTAAAAAATAACCTTCTTCAATTAATGTGTTATGGTACTAGCTACTGGCCATATTGCTTGTTGTTTGGGTATTCTGGGTTTATAATTGAGCCTTTATTTGCCTGATATTTACTGATTTCAATATGTTTGCACCATTGGCATGACATAAGTAAATATAAAAAATGTCATGCATCTAAATAACAGTAGTTTTTTTTTTATCAGTTATTAATGTAATTGTGGATTTTCTATTGTGCTTAAAACACTTTAACATTTTAACCTAGCAGGGAATGATCTAAACATCTCCACCCCTATTTATATATTGTCTATGTTACAACGTTTAGACAGAACACATACCAAATTGTGCCTAATCTACCAACGTGCACTCACCTGCTGAAGAACTTTCGTTGCCCACAGGGGTGCTGGTGCAGCTGCGGTCCTGATTAGAGGACTCGGAGGAAAGGCCCAATGGGCTGCCTCCTCCCATGTAGTCCATGTAGTCATCAGTCTCGTCCATCAGGCTGGAGTAGCTGGAGGTCAGGCCAGGGTGATTGCCCATGGACCTGGACACCATGTTCTGCATCTCATCAGACCTCTGGCCATGGGACATCTGGGAGGGACATAGACAAAGTTTGTTAGGCCCGACAAACCAGTGTTCAAACATACGTTCTAGTAATATCAAGAGAATTATTATTAAAATACAAAGTGAGACGAGGTCCTAAAAATACTAGTGGATGTGAGTGGACGTATTTAAAAGGGAGAACAGGTGACAGCTGTTGACTTATCAAATAATCAAAAGTTGCACATAGGACACGACATTTAATTGATTCAGTGCATTACTCTCTTCCAGATCCTGTACATTCCACAGAGACTAAATCAATGAATACCCAACAACAAAAACCAGACCTAAGGGTTTTTCTCAGGTGATTCATCTTAGACAAGTTCTGAAAAAAATTCCAGTTTCATTGTAGCTGCTTGTTGTCCTTATCTAGGCAACAGCCTTATTGAGCGGGGAAACAAACCACAATAACTGAGTTATTTATAGCACATTCCATGTCAAACTTGCTGCTCAAGACCAGTTTTGATTCTTTGAATGCGTCTAGCATTTCTTATAAATGACTCTTTAGCGAACAGTATGTGACAAATGTTATGTGTGCAGTACCTGGGATGGAACCCTGTCAAAGTTCTTTCCAAGCATCCTTCTCATGTGTTTACGGGCATGTGATGTCATCTGGTGCTTGAGCAAGAAGGAGAACTGACAACCCTCGCGGATACAGTGGAAGTGGCTATTAACCTGATTATACTTGCAACCTGCAAAACAACCAACTACACTGGTTAGCATATTATCACCAATATATTTTGACATGAAGGAATTAGGTACAGTAGAAGGTAGATGGCAATACACAACTTCGTATTTATTTGTAGTGTAGTGCAAACTAAAGTTCACGTTGTTTGGAAAATGAAGTTCTCCATTTTGACATTGTTGGGACAGAGAGCTCTCAGGTTTCACACACTCCTCCAGTTTGTATATGTAGGTGGAATATTAGATCACTCTAGTGTCACGCTGAGCAAGTCTGGCCTTCTGTGGACTAAACCTGTGGAGCTCTTTTATTACACTGACATCCTTTATTCAATTAGAAATTTACATAAATACATTCTCAAACTCTGTGAGGCAATAATGCATACACCCCTGCAAACCAAAGTAAATATACAATTATTCCCATATTAAATTCATTTTTCAAAACCTTGCTATTGTTGTCTATATTGTGTTTGTGCACAGGCAGTTAGTGCTAGCTGGAGGGGCTGGGGTGCAGGTATTATACTGCTGGCACTTTCTTTTCCTTCTTTCTTTTCCTTTGTTTTGACTTAGCTTGTGTTCTATTTGCTTTATGATTTTAAATTAAATTATTGCCCTTTTTTGTGTGGGATTATCAAATTAATTATTTTATAATTATATAAAAGCAAATGGAAGTAATTGAAAGAGCAACGTACTGGGCAGGTGCTAGCATGTCAGTAACCATGGCACTCAGAGTAATGCACAATAACATGTGTCATCAGAATCTTTTGTACACATGATGCTTTAAACGGGCAAAGTTGAGCAAATAACAGTAACCCGTGCAACATCAAGGGCCTTTGTAGGCAGGGATCCAGGTAACAGTTTAATGTTGCTGCCATGGATACCCGTAACCCATCAATCCTTTATGACTGGAGAACTAGCCATGGTTATCTTTTTTTTCCCTCCAGCCCTTACAAAACAGGCAGATTAGGATGAAAAAAAAACAGTGCTTTAGGGCCTGATTCTGTTTTCTTTGTGTTCTGTCCCATTTGGGAGATCAAGGTGGTGATTGAGAGACCAAGCTCCAGAATGCAAACAGGCTAGGCCTGACACGCCAGATCGTTACTAAACAACACTCTTTCTTCCTTACTTTCTGAATAGGGCGGAAATTTTTGTTTTTTTAAACTATTGGGAAAATATATTTTGTTGCTTATGTATCTAAACTGACTACGCAATATTCCATATTGATTAAAGATAAGAGGTGTCACAGGAGTTATGCATAAAAACGCATCACAAAGTATAAGCCAGACTTGTTTCATGCCATGTGAATAGTTCTGATAGCGTGACATGGTCTGTGTCACCATTGGGAGCAGCTCTCTACCCTGTGTAAACAGTTGGTACAGGGAATATCCGCTCAAAGCGCCTGCTGAAAATCAATGTACATATCTCTTTATTTTACACCCCAAAGCCCCTACAACTACCACCAGCAAAACATTACCAAGAGCAGGAGAGAGAGTCTGGGATAGCGACAGCAAGAGGATCAAACTGAAAAATGTCATTAGAAAATAAGGACCATGGAAGAGAAAAGGGGAAAGCAGACAAACAGACAGACAGACAGACAGACATCTGTACAGGGTTCTTACCCAGTCTGCCACACTCCTCTCTCTTGGTGAAGTATCTGAAGCCATTAGCAGCGCGACGCTCGGCTTTCTCGTGCTTCTTGACGTGCCAGGGCAGCTTGGTGGTGATGTTGGTGACAAAGTAGCAGCCTGGCCGCAGACAGTGGTAGTGGCCCCTCATTCTGAACTCACAGTGCTGCATGGCCAAAGAGAGGAATATTGTACACGGTTATATATGATTGTCCACTTCAAATCGGATTAACGAAAGTTTCCTTTTTATGATTTAAATGTATACATATACTGGGATGCAAGACATTGAACCTATTTTGTGATTTCTACTAAAACCTCTTTGACATGTTAGGCCTCATCCAATCTGTACGATCTGAATGGCCGCATACAAAAGAAGGTGGAATCAATTGCCCAGGATTCTTTTTTTTCTTCTCCCAAACCCACCCCTTCTTTTGAACATCTTTGCCCACCACCATCTGCGTCGGAACCCAAGGTCCCACAGGACTGGGCCAAATAGGAGCTGCTCAGGGGGAAATGTGGGGAGGGGACTTTCAATGAGGGGTGGTTTTCAACACATTAATGAATTCATTTAAACGGTTTTCCTCCAAATATCTGCTTATGAGAGCCGGCAGGGCCTGCCACTTAGGTTTCATTTGCAAAGCATTCCCCTGATTTTTGCCCTATTCCAGACAGCCTTGTTTACTGTGCGGGTGACAATGATTTATTGGGTAATATCAGCTAAATTGGCCTTTTCTGAGAGGAGAATGCAGCAGTCAAAATGACATCATTGACATATAAACAGACATTACGGGGTGAGTCAACTGTCTTTTTCTGCAGAGATGGAAGACAGAGAAAAGCCGTTTTGAAAACCGTGAGTCAAATAATCTCAAATACGCGTCTAATAGATGGCATACTTCATGCTTATAAAACTCTGTGATATGACAGTGGGCCCAGAGGCCCGAGGCTGGAGTCTGTCCGTGCTGACAGTACCTGGTTGGGGCAGAGACACTGGAAGGAGTAGTAGGAGAACTGGTCGCGGACGTTGACCAGGCTGTTGCTGGGGTTGATGTGGTCCAAACAGTGGGACTCGGCCTTGCCAGAGGTCTTGCAGACGTACTTGCAGTTTCCAAACAGACAGTGGAAGTGGAACTTGTTGGAGTATTTACAGTCAGTGGCCAAACAGGGGTCACTTGAAGAGAGAAACAATGAGACACATGTTGGTTGCTTGTGCGCTCAACACCTACAATAGCCTAACAATGTCCTCCCACACACTGCAGTGAGCAAGCGATGTTGTCTTACTTGTCCTGGAACTGCAAGAAGCCGGGTTTGACCTGTGGCTTGGCGTTCTCCAGGGAGGTGGTGGCCAGCGGCGAGTTGGCTGGCAGGTTGGGCATGGAGGCAGACAACTGGGGGATACAGCCTGTCAGCTGCTTCCAGGCCAGCAGGGAGGCCGACGAGCTGTAGTCGCTTTGGGAGGTCATGTTGGCCACATCCATTGCTGAGTTATTGGCCATGGAAACGGGCGTGGCCGGTTGGAGGAGACCCCCCTCATTGGAGTCTTTTGTTTCACCGAACTGTGGCTCAGATTTTACCTTCAGGGTTGCTCGGAGATGAAAGCTAAATGTGTATGAGAATTGCATTTAGCCAAGAGAGTACAATAGCAACACGATTTCAAAAGTTAGTTTGTAATGAGCCAATGGGGCAGTCCAAAACTCACTTGGCATGTTTGATGGCTCCGTCGACAGTGCTGAACAGCGCCCCGCAGTCTTCAACCATGCAGTGGAAGTGCACCTTCTGCAGAAAGTCACACTGAGCCTCGCAAAAGTCGTCTGTGTCAAACCTTCACATAAGAGAGAGGACGAGCAAACAGCAACGAGAGGGACAGTTCAATACGTCTTAAAGAATGCACATTGAATTGCCTTTCTGTATGAAATGTGCTATTCAAATCCTTACACACTAAATCTCAGTTTGCGAACTATGCAGTACATTGTAAATGCCCCTGAACACCATTCTGTATGCTTCTGCATCTCCACAGGCCTTTCAGTGATGTATGGACGAGAGTCTTAGCACAATGCTTTGTGGATGAGAGGTACCTGCGCAGATATGTCCTCCAAAGCTCTGTGGGTTTCTCTGGCTGGGCCCTTTTCATGACTCGGCTCAGGTACTGTGCTGCCTCCGAGGTGTCTGCGCCTTGGCCCCCCTCCAGCTCCGTCTTCAGGCTCATAGCACTGAAGAAGCCAGGGTTCACCTGCGACATCTGCAAAACACAGCACAGAAACCACCAGCCACAGGGTTAGCGGAGCGGAGCTGGGCTATACACACACACACACACGCATGAAGGAGCGTGTCAGTGCACACGCAGTCGCATACACACACTTTGGCAAAGAAAGAATCTCAGCAGAGTTTACTAACACCCAAGTTCCTGCTTGAGCGCATGCCAAGAGTGCATGCCAAGCATCCTCTGTGAGCAATTGTGTGTGCTTGATGTGATGTAGTGGCTTGGAACGAGAACCCAAGAGCTGACATGAATGAGAGAGCTGTAGGACGTTGTATCAGAAAGGCCCTCTCCTTTCAGGGTTCAGTGACTGTTTTGTGGAGAACGCCTTGTATTGCAGGCTTATGTGTATGTGTATGTACACCTCTATCAAGCAAAGAGACCGTTAGTTGTTCAGATGAAAAATCTAGTATGGTTGGCGGTTAAATCATCAGAGTAATGGAGACCCACCCTGCACATTTGATTTAGTCAGGAAATATTTATGATTAAAACAATGTCAACTTTAATCTTCAAAAACACACACATTTAAATATCGCTCCGTTAATGTTTAGTCTTCCTAAAAAACGAGTGGGACAGTTATTGTTTTTTCCCCTCTGACTTTTTAATCAAATAATTTACAAACTCCATGAATAAATATAAAGTGAGCCAGGAAAAAAGCGGAGAAAGGCAGAGAAAAAAAGGACGGCGAGTTCAAAACAGCTCATCAAGAAACAAACATCTTTATATATTTGGCATGGCACCCAGCTACTGCTTCATTATATTAATTTGTGAGAGGTGCGGTGAAAATTACACCCTATGAAAAATGGCTGGAAAATTTAAATGATACAAACTCATCTTATTAGCGGTGGAACATTAAAAAAACAAACAGGCCCCTCTGCGTCCTGTTAATTTTTCTTGGGATGAAAAGCGTTTGATGGATGGATCTTACCTTATTCATAAGCGAGGATAAAAGAGATGTATTTCCCGGTACAGGGTGTCCGTTTGATTCATTACTGGAACAAGGAAAATGAACAATGTTTAGTCAAGATTTGCATGAGAACTGTAAATATTACTATTTATCAAATACGTTGTGTATGTATAATGAAGAAGAAAAATGCTTGCTTCTCAAGATATGAGATGTACTGTAGGTTAGAGGAAAGAGTGGAGTTGGAAGTTTATGTACACATCATTCATCCTTCTAGGATAATACATTAAAATATGAAATATGTTGAGCATCTAAAAGTGGTACGCAGAATTGATTTGATAATGAAATAGTTTTCATAAAATGTAGACAATTTCCAACATTTAGTCAAAATGATAAGTCCTTTGTATGCAAAGAGTTGATTTAGCGTGAAACACGGGTGAGGCTGCTGCTGGACTTACCGGTGGTCTTTCTTGCTCAAGTCCAGGCTATGCTCTTGCATGGAGTCCTGGGAGGCCCCAGAGGTGACATCCACTGGTTCCTGCTTCACTTGAACCAGATTGAACCGACTTGACAAAGCAGGCGGCCCATTCCCTGAGGAGCAAGTCACAGAGAAAGACAAAGATGAGAGACAACCCAGTTATTGTTGGTCAGCACTATTACCCTCTGACGAGATCCAATGTGACTTCTGTCCTGGCACGAAAACAATACTCCGAGTGATAATTATTGTGAAATTATGTCAGGCAGTCAAGGCTTTTAAATGGTGATTGAGAGGCAGGAGATATAAGGGAAAAAGACTCCTTTTTCCACAGCACTTGTCACAACTCATTTGCCAGGCTGCCTCTTAACTGGTCATTAAGTGAGATGCTAATGCTGAGGGAAAGTGGCAGTCTTAGATTGCCCCCCCTCCTCCTCCCTTTCCCATCTTCCCCAGGTTCTTGTTGACGGCGTACAATGCCATAGAGAAAGGCCCATGAGGACTATGTCGGTCAGATTAGAGCTGACAGCCAATCAGATCAGTTCAAACAGCATGACCTCTTGATCACATTCTTTTCCAAATAGGTATTTAGTGGGAGCGGAGAGTGAGTACCGGAGTGGAGGAATAAATGGAAGGTAGAAATGAAAAAGAGAAGGGGTAAAAAATGCTGACAGATAGGTGAGTCCTGGCTTTTTCCTCCAATCCACACGTGACTGTAATATTCATTTGTCCTCAGGCTAAACAGAGAAAGCTGGGCTTTGGGTCGACAGTAAGTGGTGTTTTATTAAACCCCCCAAAAAAACGGGAGAAATAGGGCAGAGGAGCCTGACATAGCCTTTTAGCCACTGGGAGATGTGTGCATCAGCAGCCGTGATTGGTTTCATTGGGGGAATGTTGAAGAGGAAACAGGCTGGTGCTGAGGGATTGTGACAAGTAAGGTCGCGGGCGACAAAGAGTGTGCCCTTGGCCCTTTAGCCTGGCACGGCCCCTGACTGTGGCTTTGGTGAACAACACCCTACGAAGGGAGGAATCCACCACAAATCCCCCTGCTGCAAGATGACCCACAGCCATATCAGGTCGGATAGGAGTGGAAAAGTCCGTCTTGGGCCTTGTCAGCTGAAAGCTAGGAGACGGGAATGCGTCAGTGTCAGTGTTGGTTTAGCCTGACAATGGTGAGCCCGGGGTAGCGAGGGAGGGAGGGAGGGGGTTTGTTGTAGCAAACGGTAGCAGTACAGTTTTGTGACTGCTGTGAGGTCACTGAACGTATACTGAGTCTATAGTACCGCCCCCAAACTTGAAAAAGGAAACCCCATATTAACTAGCCAGACAAACCTGTCTTGTCCTTAGCAATTACGTCAATTCACTGACCAAATGAGAGCACATAATATCAAGGGTGGCTTTTCAATTCATGACTCACATGTTAAAAAGGGAAAATATTGGAATTGGTGGACCAAAGTACTGCGCTAAGAATTCATCCTTTGTCGGCTGCAGAGTTTGAAATTTCTACTATTGCCTTTTCGAGTCATTAAAAATACGGAGAACAAATGAGTTTGACTCGAAACAGTCATTTTTGGAAATCATCCAGGAATAGTGTACCAGCATGTAATTACCCCAGCTAAGTTACAGAGCTGGGGCAAGATCATTTGTACTGTGTGTCTAATTAGTAAACTCTTCAGATGCCAGGAACCCTGCGAAAAACACTCATTCCTGTGTATATCAAAGTGGAACACAAATTTTTTTGTATTATTGTGAAACAGATGTTTTTCTGCTATCAGGCCAAGTAAACATTATATCAGTGTTTACAATTGTACTCCACTTCCAAAAAAACAACTCGATCTGAAAATTGCCACACACTGACATCTTTCTCACACATCTTCAGTACAGAGTTGAAACCACTTCCTCTTGATTTAGCCCCAAATGTCCTGTTCACACATATTTTGTGAACAAATATAAAACATTTCAGAGAAAATAAAACCTCAAAAGACCTCCGTCCTCTATCATTGCCTACTGGTATGTGTCTGGTTTTGACAGAGAGGCGTATGTGACTGGAATGGAGGGTCTCTTCCCACAACCCTTTAAACGACTTGTTCTTCCGCACCGTGAGCTCTGAGCAGCAGCTCCTCTCTCATATGGGGCGCGCGGTGGAGCTAGCACAGGGAGGGGCACCATCTGTGGGGGCCCTCCCTCAGCAGGCACTTTCCCCCTGTTGGGTTACCTGCTCAGGGCCCGGAGGTGGAGCTCAGTCTGACAGCCTGCACTCACACAGCTCCCCGGAGCAGCTGCCCCGGCTCTCTCCCAGGGCCTGTCCTTCTACAGGAACACCACCAGTAGCTCTAATCCTCCCGTCCTGGCATCCGGAGACAGTCCCTCCTTCAGCCCACTTTACAATCCACACCCCACCTGCTACGTCTCAACGCTAAGAGAGCAGTCTGCAGTGCATCAGCGATGCAAAGCTCCAACTTTTGTTCCACATTTAATCAAAGAAGTGTACTCAATTTAAATATTTACATGTACAGCAGTATGTTTGTGTTTACGTTAAATCGCGTTTGGGAATTTCTGGTTCACTTTGAACAAGACATTTTTACTGAATAAAAATGTCTATGCTTCTGTGTCTAAGAAAAAAAAAATATTCTCAGCTCTGGTGTTGAGTGATTTCTGTTTTATATCAGTTCGCATTGAGTAGAATTTTTTTTTCTTTGTTCTCTAGCAATTCCTGAACCTAATTTCATTCCACCTCCATTTACTTGGAACGAGCACAGGCACAGATAAGGGACCAATGATGAGGAAACATGTTTGACACAAGCCCCGGGAGCCCCCTCTGAACGCCGTAAGAGACTTTACAGGGCCTACTCTCCCATGTCAACGCATTTATCTGCAAATAGATTGTGGGTATCTAGCAAACAATCACCACAATAACAACCCTAGAGCAGAAAACCAAGCTTTTACTACATCTCTTAGAGAGGGGAAAAAAACGAGCAGTTTGCTGTCTACTCTCTCGCTCCACGGCGGGACAGTGATAGGAGTGACCTTTCAGTGCACTCTTTTCCCTCTTGCTGGAGTGAGTCTATATTCACTTATATGGCGGGATAGAGGAAAATGGGTGGATGTTTCTCTCTTCAGAAAGTGTAATTAGGAGTATCGTCTATCCGAGAAGTACCTTAGTAATTGTGTCAAGCATAGAGGTACTGATATTCTCTCCTAGCTCTAATGGTTGTGTTAAAAAGCCAGAGACACTGAACAAATTGGAAATTATGAATGTTATTGAACTGAATGTGATTATGATTCCATGACATTTCTATAAATTCTGAATTTCAGATCACCAACCTATGTCTAGGTGGTTGGAGGGCTTGAGGGCAGCGGCTGCCAACCGGGCCATCATTGGTGAGATCAGGCCCTTGCTGGCAGAGATCTTCTCCATGATGGAGGACGCGGCGAAGGATGTGGGGGTGGTCGCCATGGTGCCATCCCCCCCAGAGGAAGAGCAGCCCTGGGACAGCGAGTCCGTGGGCATGGAGTGGGCACCAGAGGAGACAGCCGATATCAGACTGGCGGCTGAGTGGGGCAGCTGGAGGGGCAGCCTGGGCATCAGGGAGAAGAAGGGGTTGGAGCCTGCCAGGGCACTGTTGGATAGAGCCAGAGCCACGGGCATGTTGCTGGGCAGGGCCTGGGACAGCAGGCTGGACATGCGCCCTGCGTTGGGCAGCGACGGGGTGTGCTTGTGGCCGTGGCTGTGGCAGGAGGAGGCGGAGGAAGACACGGCCGTGGTGGACGTGGACAGCAGGTGGGGCAGCGTGGAAGACTGCTGGTTGGTGGGCGAGGCGCTCAGGCTGGAGTTCTTGCTGCTGATGGCCGAGAAGTCCATGAGGTCGTCGTTGCTCGACTCGTCCTGCTCCTCTTTGGGCGCCAGGTAGGACGACGAAGACAGGCCCATGACCCCCGAGGAGCGGATGTGGCGTCGCTCGTGCTTGCGCTTGTGGGAGGTCATCTGGCTGGTGGAGGTGAAGGTGAACCCGCAGCCCGAGCGGATGCAGTGGAAATGGTTGGTGGCCTTGCTGTAGACGCAGCCCTCGTACTTGCACTCCTCGTACTTGTAGAACTTCTTGAAGCCGTCCTTGGCGTATGCGTCATCCTTGATGTGGTAGCTCTTGTGCTTCTCTATGTCACACTTGTTCTTGAAGGTAAACGTGCAACCTGGGCGCCTGTTGAAAACAAAGAAGGGCATAACACGCCTTAATTCCTTGAAAAGCAAGAAGCCATTTACAACTATGGTGCACAGCCCTATGAAAGAACTGCTGGAAGAATGACATCGGAAGTACTCGGGTGATATGAGAGAATTAGAATGAGACACGTGACATACTGGAATGTAGACATGTCGCTAGAGTAACAGTCTGGCAGAGGTGCACTAATCTGACACACAGCAGCTTAGTTCACTACATCAGCCTCATCAATGATCCCCAAATCAAGCTACAGAGTTCAGTTTTTACACCAAACGTCTCAATGTCACCTAAAGTGAATCCCACTCATAAAGAGGATAGCATATTTGGAGAGATCATCAAGACCCGCTTTCTTTTCACACATAGGGGTTGTGGGGTGGACATTGGGGTTCCTTGGGGTTGGTTGAACCAAATGCACCTTGAAAGCTGCTGGAAAGTGATGCATGCACGTGTTCTACGCTTGTCTGCCACGTTTACCTGCAGTGGAAGTGAGTGGTCTTCTGGCCATAAAACTGACATTCCACTGTCCCACAGTCTTCTGTGGCACGGAACCTTTGGAAGCCATCGTTGATGAGCTGGGCATTCTTCTTGTGGAAGTTCTCGTGAGTCATGACGTCTGAGGTGCTGGTGTAAACCTTATTGCAGCCCACCTGCAAAGAAGCATTACGATAATAGGTTTTGCTTTAAGAGTCAAATAATTCACCTAACTGAATATAATACAAAGGGTTTGTTTGATAAAGATGAAGCTGGAAATGACCAATAGACTGTATGAAGAAGTTGTTTCACATGTTAACGGTTTACTTTTTACGTTAGGCCGCGGAGCAGTATACCTAACACCTACAACAATTTTTTCTAAATTGACAGGAAGTTTGAAATGCTGTTGCTACGATGATTTAATTGAATATCTGAAAGAGGCAGTGGTCGTAGTATGTGGTATGTGGTTAAATGTCCATTTAAGGCCGTCTTAGAAAATGCAGATCACATTTTCGAGTGCTACAGTGCAGTCCCCACCACCTGACTGTAACTCGCAGAGCGACTACATAGGAGGAGGGAGTGGGTAGCGAAAGGATAAAGTAGCAAAGATGACTGTCACTTTCTTTAGTTTAAAATGTTCTGGTGCTTAGGAACCTCTGGGCCTGGAGGGGGGAAAAACTGCTAATGTTTGAATTAAAAGCTGCAATTGTATATCATCTCTGGCACTTTTCACCCGCACAAAGGGGGCAACTTCTCCATATTGAGTCATACAATGAAAAAAATGCAACTGTGTTTTTTCCCCCCTAAATCAAGAGTGCCGATGCCAACATCTGCAGGTTCTCAGGGCTGTTAAACAAGGCCTGAAACGTCCTAATAACAATTACGCCGTTAGAGGGCTTTAGAAAAAAAGAATATATCTCCGTCCTTCCAGGCTGGACTGCTGCTATGCGTTGCCTGCGCAATGACACCTTGAAAATAAGCAGATGTAAAAAATTAAACAAATCCAAAGGGGGAATAATCTTCAACTCTCTGCTTGGTACTAGAAGATGAAAAATGTGTAGTTTGTATAAACAACTAGGTGAATTTTATCCATGCCAATTAAGGAGCGAGGGAGACGAGACGAAAAAAAAAATAAAAAAAATTTAAAGGTGGTCACCCTTTCAAATGTACTTTTATTTACTTTATTACACCTTTGTCAACTGTATGAAAAAGGTTCTTAAATGGCAATTTCAGTTTAATGGAAAAAGTGAAGGAACTGTAATTCCCTTTTATAGGTGTACTTAAACTGTGTAGCTCTCAACCGTCTGCGTGTGTCCTGTTATGCCAGAGTGGCCTAGTTTTCCTAGTCTGGCATTGGGTTCTGGATGCTCCCCACCTCCTTGTACAGCAGGACTGAAGAGATTTTGCTTCACTGTGTGCCATCTTGAATTGCCCCTAAATGGAGCCATTTGGTGGAGGTGATACAACAAAAAAATCATAGTACTCATAACCTTAAGGCTAAGGAAAGACCTGATGAACTGTGTATGGTGAAAGCTGACAATGTGCTGCGTTCTGTTGTGCAACAACCAACGAGACATAATCCCACTCTTTACTCTATATCTGAATTATTGTTGTGGCTTGGAAAGCAGATCAATTAATAATGCATGCCCCTGTAAAATCATATTTCACAGGAAGCCTTACATCGGTGTGCAGTGGTGTGTAGTGTGTACTAGTGACTGGCCATATATATGTGTGTGTGTGTGTGTGTGTGTGTGTGTGTGTGTGTGTGTTCAGTAGTAGTTTACCTGCATGCAGTGGTAGTGGGTGCTCTTCCCATTGAGATGGCAACCATGGTAGTAGACGCTGCAGTCATCTAGGGGACTGAAGCGCATGAAGCCGTGCTGCAGGGAGTTGTCCCTCTTCTTGTGCATGTTGTAGTGCCTGATGACATCCTGCTTGCTGGTAAACCTCTGCCAGAGTACACAAACATACAGCCACAAGTTGATGTTTATTTCAACATTCACAGAACCATGAACAAGTCCCTTTATCACATTGGAGACGGCTGTGAAGTGTAAAAGCCGAGTGGAAGAGGTTGCATGCGTATGTTATAGGGTCAAGGCCCAACTCTTGTCATTGGTGAAATATTTGGTCGTTATTGATGTACTTTACATGTTTCCGATAAGCCACGACCTATTCAAATACAGCAGCACTGAGGTATGTGAACATATTGCAATGTTTTCAGTCTAGTAGAAGCCCTACAAGCCCCACATCTCTATTACTTTTGATTCCCTCCATGCATTTTTAATTAAGATGGATCACTTGACATGCAAGATCACCATTCTGATGTTCCTGGCTTTGGAAAAATGATGTTCCATGCAGATGGTTTTTCAGACGTGCGCAAGGGAAAAGGAGACAACAGAAACAAACAGACAAACAAGCCAACCAAAAAACGGTTTCCCTTTCAATTCCCTTGCTAAGATATGATTCCATTTTTAATTAAAGCATTAACGCTCGCTTTTGGTTCAGGCTTCGCATGTAATAATGAGGGGAATATGCTAAGATATCCTGCCTGAAAAAAAAGAAGCTTGTACACTGAGAAGCCAGGAAGGGAAGCACGTCATTCCGGAGAGGCAGAAAGCAACCAAATCTGCTGTAATTGGGCTTAAGCTGATGTTACAGGAACAGTAACCAGAGAGGCGCAAATCAATGAGACGGCAGCAACTTTAATCCATATTTATCTACAGTAGAGAAAAGATCAAGAATAATAATTCTAAAACTCAAGTAATTGCTGTTCGAAGTAGGGTAATTGTCCTGCGTGATGTGTTCCACCAGTGCACAAAGAGAAACCTAGAAACAGTCTCAGCTGCTTATTCCTCAGTTAGAGGCCTATGGCCCATTTGCTGAAAGAGTTCCCCCCTACATGTATTCAAGCATAAACACATCACTGGTCTTTTTTAATCTCATCAAAAAAACATGAACCGCAAACATTTTTTTTCAATTTCAATAGGTCCTTGCTTTACCTAGTGTTCTGTCAAAATAGGTAGAGTGTGACAGTCAATGAAAAGTTGTAGATGAGTTAAGCAGCAGTCACAGTACACTCGATCACGGAACCCAAAAATAAGCAGTGGAGAGAGCTGACTGGGTAAAAGAGCTCATTTTCTCTTGAGTGGTGATGAAGGTTGGGAGACACATTTATTTTGGGATTCCCACTACTGTGGTGGCTTGTACACTGTCTCCAACACACACACACAAGACCATGAAAGGAGAATGTCCAGACTCAGCCAATCACCTAGAGGCTGGCAGCAGGATAATATTCCAGGACTGTGTGTCATGTAACATTTCATGAGTTATCGCCTGTAAAGTGGCTGCTCATCTAGGCTTGGTGCTTTTCTGCAGGATATTGACATAAAGAACACCGAGGTCTGATGCATATCTGTGCCTCTATGTAATACAAAATAAGGGGGCTAGAGTTTGAATATTGACATGATAACCCAAACCTCTGTTCTAACAGATCTATCCTATCCTAATGTAATCTTTTGATCGTAGTAAGATGAGAAAGATTAAAGTTAAAGATGCATACATTTGGCAAAACATTAAAAATGAAAAGAATCACTCAAGTGGCATTAAGATTTTATTTTTTTTGTCTTTGACAGACCTGCGTGTGTTTGCCTTATTCTTTTAGACCATATGCTATAGCACAAACAATGCTAGTATTATGATCCGCCTAGTGTTTGTTTTTCTGTGCCATACAAGACAACTCTTGGGACAAGGACATGATTAATAATGGGAAAGGGGATTAAAAAAAGCTTTCTATAAGTGCCAGATGTCGAAAGAAAAACACACAAAAACTACAGACCCCTAAAACCTACCTACTATTAACACTGAATAATGGTCAATTGTTGAAAGACCAACTGTTCATACAGTTTAAAAAACAAACAAAAAAACATATTTTTATACATTTAGTGCCAACAGCCATAACCTGTTTGACAGACCAACGTCAATAAGGTTACATTCTGACGCCTTTGTTGGGTGTGACCAGATATGTAATAAAAGACAAAATATGGTTCATGTTTGAACATTTAATGACCTGCCACATCCCTTATGGGAAGCTGCTTAGACAAAGAAGACTCACCTTAAAACCGCCTTGAATCATTTCCATAGCCAATTCTAATCACTAATACCAATTCTACTCACCAAGAATAGGAGCAGCCTTTTCTCTCCTATTAACCACTCGTTGTCAGGCAGGAGGCTGCATACATATAGACAACTATAGTCTAACTATTATGTGTTAGGATTAGAGCCCTAGCAGGGCTATTTTCCTAACCAGGTTAGGATTCAGTGTTATCTTGCTTTTCACGGTGACAAACATATGAGCGGGAAGTTTGTGAAATATGAGATAACTAGTTGGATGCTTGGATAAGGCGCTACAACAGTTTTTTGGTGCACACACTCACCTGGTAGTTGCATTCAGGGTCCATACAGTGGTAATGTTCTCTGTACTGGTAGGCACAGTGTACATGTCCGCAGTGCTGGCTTCCAGAGAACCTGCGAACAAGAGAAGAGAGATTTTCCACAGTTATACAAAGGGCCATGTGGACGAGCACTGATGTTCCATCAGTATTGATCAAGGTTGCATAGTCTTTCCCAAAGGGAAAATTCACAGCTTTTTTTTATTTCCTATAAAAAAAAAAAGATCAAAAAGAAGTTTGTAACACAAATCTTCCAAACAAACCGTTTTCTGTGTTACCCTGGATATATGTTTTATTTTCTTTAAATAAGAAAATGGGTTGGGGTTAAAAAAAAAAGAAAAAAAAAGAAATTCTCAGAATTGATTTTACTGCCCCTAACATTAGACTTCAGTGCTTTACAACTGCATAGAACACTCGCTTGTAAGGGATATCTTTTTTAAGTTGCTCCAAACTACTGAAATGCCTCCTTGTTTCAAAACAAGAAAGCTTCAATTCTATCAAAAACTGTCGCCTTTTCACACCACCACAACAGTTTATCAGTCTGTCACACCAATTTCAACCAAATTAGCTCCATTTATTTCCAAAGCAGCCGGGAGACAATTACTAAATTCTAACCCTCTCCCCTTACACACACAAATACACACACATACCATCCTTCATTTGCCCATGCTTTTAAACCCTTGCCAAATCAATGTGCAGTTCTCCCAGGTTAACTACCTTGCTTTAATCAGAGGAGAGGTTATGTCTGCTTAGAGGCTGAAGTGGATCTCTCCATGCCTCATCTTTAACGTCACTCCGTTGGCAGTCGACAAGACTCCTTCAGATTGGCACTAGTTAAAGTGCCAGTTTTCTTCACTACAGTATAGTGTGATTACGAGTCTGACAATGATTACTGTTAAAAACCTCCAATTACCACTCAAAACACACAAATAAACATTTTCACTGCCGCTGCCAAGAGCTCCATATGCTCGGAGAGAGGGGAGAGGGGAAAAGGGGGCTAAGTAATAGATTTTTTTTCCCTTTTCTCTCTCGTCTTTTTTTTGTTGCCTGTAGGATTATCCCAGAGCTGCATTCACAGATCACTATGTGGAGTTTATTAAGCTAATTGAATGGCAAATCCACTACCTTTTAAAAGTTGGTGGTGTGGTGGGGGGCTCAGGGTATGGTGGTGGTGGTGGTGGTGGAGGAAGAGGAGGGGGCTTCGGTAAGGTTTGACAGCTTCTTTAGAGAAAAGACAAAACGGAGCTAGCATTACACACACACAAACACACACACACACACACACACACACACAGACACGAAACACACATACACCATCACCCCACTAAACTGTGCCCTTTGTGTATACTGTACAACACATCCATTTAAATACACACACTAACACGCACACATACACACTCACACAGAGCCCCCCTGGGAGTGTGGCCCACCCCTCTGCTCATTGCCCAGCTGTATCACTTTGCCTCTGGACAATTCCCACTTGCCGCGTCAGGGGGCCTAATGGGCCGCTGCTATTCAGTGGCAGATTAAATATTAATATCACCACGATACAGAGATTGCAGCGCATCTCTCGTTACAATAGAGACACACAGATCAAAGTGCCGGAGCAATAGTGGGTGCATGAAAGCATTTAAAGAGGGAAAACTGCTACTAAACACTACCAGGGAAGCTCTTTAAAACATCAAACTGCGGCACAGCGAGAGGATAAAGAACTTTTTCCCTTTTTGTAAGAAGGGGGAAGGTGGGAGTTGAACACGTTTACGAAGCTAGTTTTTAGCATAAGTATGCGCTCATTAGCCGTAGCTCCAGAGATGAACCTCCCCCTCTTCTCCCTCTACCCCATCAGCACCCCAAATGTACTCGTCTACATATGCCCTTTTTATGAGCCCCCTTCACTCTTTTTTTTCCCTACCTCCATCTCTTCCCTTTCTCTTTTTTTTCCACCACAACACGGAAATTGAAACAGTATCTGGGCTTATCTGCAGCCTCCCCGTGCATCAACTGCCGAGATGTTTAGACAAATTTTATGCATTATGCAGCGCAAATATCAAAACAGTTCTTGGCAGTGCCAGCAGAAGCCTCATTAAAAATTCCTTAATTAAATCTTCTTGCAAAATGTAATCAGTCCAAGGAAGAGGTTTTGTGTGTATGTGTGTGCGGGCAGATGAGGATATGTGTGTGTCTGTCAGTGCCAGGTCTTTGATTTGTGCCCTTCATGTTACGGCTTGGAGGAGTAATCATTAACGCCAAAGCCACTTTGGCTTTTCAAATGCTGTTTTTCTTTCTTTTAAACTGAATAAACAAACAAGTGATAATCACCTTTCTAGTGGCGGCTCAAAATTAATCCAAAAAAGGGACATTGTTGTGTGTCCATTGAAACGAAAGCTACCCCCCCTCACATGTTTTTGTCTCTGTGAGTGGCTGTCTTGAGTGTGAATGGTTCTCTTTTCAAAGTAATAAATACAAGACTTCAACTATTGTTTTGCTTAAAACTTCTGTCTCACTTTCACATTGCTAAAAGCATAGAAACACCATGCATTAACAAATTTAGCTGACAGTGAGCACTATCTCATATCGATAGAGCATATTACCCCCCAAACTATAACTCTGTTTTTTATATTATACTTGTTTGAATTTCTCACATCCCATAAATGTAAGTCAGTCTTAATCTCTTGGCTAAACAAAATAAAAAGGCATTATGCTATTGAGTTACATCCCTGACTAAAGTGCACCATCAACCATTTTAAAGGTTTATCAGTTTTTTTCCGCTGGCACAGGGAGGATTTGCATACCTGGCGATATATTTCTGGTAGAGGTTGATATCCTCTGTGACGGGCTTTTCTGGTGGCAGGCCGTTCCTAGCGCAGCAAACACAAAAGATATGGGATTAATGGTGGAGTGGCCCGCTCAACGTTAATAAAAACAAACTGACACAAAATTTACTTACAAGCCGTTTTAAAACTTTAGGCTATCAATATACATTTTCTGCAATGTAACAGCGTTTTCATGTGGTTATGAATCAGGGTGGAAGAAGAGCACTTTGATGCATGGTCTCCCACAATGAAAGGCAAAATGCCGGGGAAGGACATTAATCTTTTATAGGGAATTTTGGAGAGTGTTTATATGCAAAACTAAATTATGGGAATGGGGGAAAGCTCTGAAAATTACTTTTCTGATTATCCCTAAGGGGAAAGGCTCCAAAGGCTGGTGTCAGATTGTCTTCAATCAATTTGGACTGACTTCAAACTGGTTTCAAAATCATTTAGGCGCTAAGACCTGCTAAATGCATGATGGTGGCACAGCTGATACCCTCTTAGTTGGTATGTTTGATTTAAATAATAATATAACATTGTATTTTCATTTTATGCAAAAATTCTAACTAGCTTGGAAAAAATTGTGTTCAGACACTGAGTTTTGGTTTTCACACTAGGAAATTGTATAGTATTACATACAGTATTGGCCATATTTGTCTTCTTTCAAGGCTGGCATCTAGTGAGCAGTTCTACACAGAGGATGACCTGGGGTTAATCTGCCCAACAGGGGAGGTTGTACAGGCATACGCTGTCCCTAGCATCGCCCTTGTTCTTGGTGCTTTTGGCCAACCTAGCTTAGCATGTAGCCAAGCTAAAGCTTAGCCAGACAAAAACTAATACCAGAGGGAAAACTGCCTGAGGGCCCTGCAATAAGGGCTTTGATAGGTTGTGACTAACTGGAGACAAGGTCAAAGCCAATCAAACAGGCTTTGGGAGCTGTATCCTTGTGCTAGAGTGCTACTGTAGGGTAGCTCCCCAAACCCCTTGTTTGTGTGCTTCAAAGTGCACACGGCAGGCAGCGTTGAGCCGACCCCTGTGACTCTCGGGGAGGTTAGTCACAGCTCCAAAGTAATTAAAGGGAGAGTTGTTACACCCCAGATGAACGGAAGAAGTCAGTCACTTTGCGATGACTGTGCTAAATCAGTCTCCGTGGAGAGCTTCGGCAAGTAAACACTTCATGGGCCTTCGCAACTCATCATGTTGTGGATCTATTGGGCGCCATGCACTATTTCACACTACATTCGCGTCGGCTGTTGTTGAGGTAGCAATTACCTTTGCGTTAGGCTAACTGACTCACAGTGGCAGTTAAGTGTATGTGAGACGCACATTAGCTTCAAGGTGTCCCACTGAGAGACAATCAATGAGAGGCAGTAGACAGCTGAGCCGGGAATCTTTTCAAAACACCAGCGAAACGTAAACCAGTGGGTTTGAGTAATAGATTATACAATTTAGTAGTTAAAGGATTGAAGTATGCATGATTGAGGACAATGGTGAAATGCACACACACACACACATTTCTTGCTTTTATTTAACAATCTAAGTAATATATATTGTGCACAGAGTATTTAAATCGGAATAACCATTCAACCATTGTTCCACTTTTAAACTGCACTAAATGGGCAGCTGAGCAGACTTACTTCACAGAGGACACAGTGCCTGTGGTGATGGAGTCCGTTTTGGAGAAGCTGGACTTCATGTAGTCGGAGGTGTTGAAACCCATGTGCCCTGCCTGCTCCATGCTCAGACCTGTCACACCTGTGGGTCCAGCAGAACCAGCAGTGGGGCCGCCAGCAGACCCCAGGTTCCCCTGAGTGACCGAAAGAACACTGGGCATCAACGAGGGCTCTGGCTTCCCTGGCATCACCTTCTGGATGTTCCTGACGTCGTACTTGGAGGGACGGCCCACTTTGCCCGTTTTGAAAGCAATAGCGCCACCCATGTCAGTGTTGCCTTCACCAGGCTTGAAGAGGTGCAGGAACTTGACATTTTCCAGGTCATATTTAGACGGCCTCTTGTAGGCATTTGTACTGCCGTTCTGTTGACGCAGACTCTCACCCATCTTGAGCTTCTGGATATAGAAGTCGTACTTGGAGGCTCGCGAGGCCATGCTCTGGATATGGGAAGGGTTGGGTGGAGGGGGACCAACCAACTGGGCTCCTCCAGGTTGCTTATGGTCCAGGCCGGAAGTGTACATCTGGACTTCAACCCCAGGAAGGCCCCCCGTGGCCTGGAGCATGGAGGCACTCTTCTCCTGGGCCAGTTTGGAGTTAATGTCCTCTGACTTTGGTGGGGCATTCATGGGCCAGGGCATGGCCTCACCTGCTTTCAGCTTACGGATGTACTCTTCATATTTGGAGAAACGTGCCCGCCGTGAGGCCTCGTCGTTGCCTTGATAGGAAGGGTCTGAGGTAGCAGCTTTCAGTTTTTCCAAGCTGATCTTCTTGGCCAACTCATCCCTCACCTGTTGGTCGTCGTAGCCAAACATGCCAAGGAACTCGTTCATTGTGTTTGCTGCATAGTCCTGCAGGCCTTCTCCTACACAGAGAAAGAAGAAGGAGAGCATTGTAAGACATACAGTATATTGGCACATATTCTTGGGGTTCAATTAACGCATTTCTTTTGGATCAGTTATTTGGAGTCTTTTTTTATTGAGCAATCACAACACTGAGAAAGGCCTGACTGATAATATTTCCTCTACAGAGGAAAAAAAATTTACTAACTAAATCGTAGGGGAAGCTGATCTTGAAAGTAAAACAGAAAGTCGAATTTTGGTCGAGTTTAGAACAGTACAATACACATTTTAATAAAGGACAAGTTTTGCAACTGATTTTGAAATAAGTTTAAGAACGACACAAGTATTGTTAAGTTAAGGTGACATTAATACTGTGCATTAAACAGAAAGGCCCATCACTTCCTTATCAGCGAAGACTCAATACAGTATGCTTATTGTACATGTTTGTGAGTTGAAACGTTGCTTTTGATTTTAAGAGTCTATTAAATTGAGCAGTATTCTCAAGGACATCGGACAATGTAGTAAACGTGTTTTAATTGCATTATGTGAAGATTAATTCTGGCCCATTAACTTTCATCCAGGTTAGCTCAAGGGTCAGAGAGTGGGGAGAGAGATTTTGCCCCCAAAAAAACAACAGCTTGAAAGAAGAAATGCAGGGTTTGCTGCGTGTGTCTGAAAGAGAGAGAGAGAGAGAGAGAGAGAGAGAGAGAGAGAGAGAGAGAGAGAGAGAGAGAGAGAGAGAGAGAGAGAGAGAGAGAGAGAGAGAGAGAGAGAGAGAGAGAGAGAGAG